>JAUUEB010489720.1:0-10749 GCA_032362205.1 Clione limacina | reverse complement strand
TTTTTGGGTTTATATTCATTGTAAAATGGTTGTTCCTCGTTTATTTACCGAAAAAATTGCATTTCTAAAGAACGGAATGAAAATAACACATAAAATGCAGGGTGCCCACTTTCTTTTGCCCGCCAGTATACAGCCCTTTCCAAATAAAGAGGTAGATTTTCAATGTTGATATGTTGGCCAATTGTCAATAATAAGATGGAAAAGGTTAAAGCTATTTAATTTAGAAGAAAAAATGTCCCTGCCAAAATGCAAAAATGCGTTTTGCTTTAGTACGGCAGAGGAGATTCCTGGTTCAAATCCCACCAGGGTCTGATGTCTTTTTCTGAGGACAGAAAACTAACAACTATTTCCTCATTCTACTCAGGTGTACATTGGGTATCTGTCTATAGGCGGTGAATGTTATTGTAAGATTGCTAAGTTGAAACACTTAAAAGCAGCTCCCTTATTAACTTCCATGAAGCTTAGCATGTAACGGTGTGTCTCTGTTGACCCTGTTGGGGGTAATTATGTTTTGTAAACCATATAGATTATGCCTGTAGGGCCTGGAAATGTGTTTAATTAATGCCATATATTATTATTATTGTATTTATATAGATTTGTTATTTGATTTAGCTGTTTTAGGTTTTATTCCAAGTTGTAAGTTTCTTCCATTAGTTGAAGACCAGACATACAAGAAAAAAGAGGACTACTTAAGTCATCCATGTAGGGAAATTTCTTTTACAATGCTGCATAGAAAGCATGTAATTAACATATATGATATTATGTATTTTACACATGACAAGCCCGAGAAGCTAAACATGAAACCTTTTTTGTCGTTTGCCGCAAAAGCAGAGCCAACCGTGGAAATCGAATCTTTGACTTCTTGTATAGTAAGCGGGTTAGCTGTCACTAAACCAGGCTAACATCCATTCTCCTTGCAGTAAAGTTTGTTTTATTTATTCTTGTCAGATTGTAAAAGTATATAAATTAAACTAAAAGCAATGAGGTGCTTAAGTTTTGGTATTCATGTGGGCCTGAATAAATTATTGTTGTAGTAAGTTTTGTTATTTATGTGATTTTTAGATTAATAGTTCCGTTATGTATTAAAATTGGCCTATCAATTCACAATAATTTTGTTTGCCTTTCCCTGAAATGTTGTTTCTGATAGTGTTATGTGTTAATATCTTTCAGGAGGCCAAATGAAGGAGTTTACAGATGAAGAGAGCAACTTTGCTGCACTTCTACAGAAAGCTATGGATCTGGAAGGTGTTGAAAGAGACACTGTCTATCAGCTTGTCTCGCTTCTTATGACGGTAATTTTGTCCACATTTATCTTTTATTTTGTACTGTATTTTAGCTTTTTCATTTCTGTATGTAATGTATATCACTGATTGTAATCATCAAAATACAAAACAAAGGTGGTCAGGATGGCCGTGTGGTCTAGTCAGCCGATCTTTACAGTGATATTTGATCTCTTGAGGCAGTGAGCTGGTTAACGTTGCGGGTTGGACCCCCTCCATGGACACATTTTTCAAGGTAAAAAAAATGTGTAAAGCTATCCTGAAATGTGGTTGGTACATACCACTTGTGCAAACAGATTTTATTATCAGTACTTGCATGTCCATAATCTTTGGTAGGCAGAATCATGTACCTAGTCCTATCGGAGACAGACGATGAAAACAGATCTCCCGTGCTAGTCGCACGCTAAAGATCTCATGGTGGTTGCTCAGAGTATCATCCGGGCAAAATTAAAAAAAATGTCTAAATAAAAAGAGTACTACTGAAGACGGATAGTGGCAGCCCTGTGTTGGGCAAAAAAACATGAGTGTGCTAACGCAGTACGCTAACGCAAAATTTAGTTAACAACAGTTGACTTCGTTCGAGGTTAAAGCTAACGATTGAGAAGAAGGAGAAGAAACAAGCAAACAAGCAAATTGTAATCATCAATTATTTTTTAAATGAAGAACGCTTAACCCTCAATGGATTAATTAGATATGAGTGTGAGAAACTTATAATTGATAAAGCATAATCTTGGTCATCTATTGCTGTTCTGTTTTAAGTTATAAGATTTTTTCTTTAAATGAAGGGAGTGTTCATGTTGTAGTAGGTTCATTTTTGTAGAGACACCTTGGTTGCTGAATGGTGAGGGCTTTCAAAGCTGGCAAGGGCATATCTTAGTTTTTAAATTGGTAATAAAGCAGCAGAGGTTCCTGTTATGGCTAGTTGGCTGAATATCAGGAGACTATGGATGGGTATCATATATAAGTGACGCTACATCTTAGGTCCAATCTGTGGCAGCATTATGGAAATGTCTATATAGCTCTGTAAAATCTAAACTGATTAATAACAATAATGTTCTATAATAGTCCATTTTCATTTTCAAAATGTCCCATGTTTCCACAGTTCATGGTTCAATGCAATGATACAAAGGACCCTGAAGGTGAAGAAAGGATTGATGTAAAGAATCAGGTGATGATACATTTTATTTCTTCCAGCCTTTAATTTTCTTAGTCATGAGTGTTGCTGTAGGTGTATTTCTAATGATACCTCAATGTTTTTCATAATATTCTTAGTATGTTATGTAATGTTATGTTGCTGATCCAGCAGTCATATGCACCTGAGCCCTTCGACTTGATGACAAGGAAAAGAGTTTGCAAGTTTTCAGAAATTGTACTTTGTTTGAATTCAAAACATTTTCAAAATTTGGTGAATGTGGGAGATAGGTGGTTCTGAGATCATATAGAGCGGGACAAAAGAAAAGGTGACATGAGACTGTCTCATCTAGGCAGTCCCACGATGGACAGGCAGAAGAGATGTTTGGTTGAATTAAGTGTAAATGTGAATTTAATGTTATGTGTTGTGTCTGCAGTCTAAAGATGAGGACCTGTTCTCATCATAACAGGGAGTTTAAAGCGTCTTTTGAATTTGGGGTGGTGATATGTCTAAAAACTATTCTGCCAGCTGTGCCAGTTGCCCATTCTTTCAGCCATTGCTCTTTCTTGTGTTGCACCTATTAATGTTTTTGGCTGTCTGTAGTGATGTTGGTCTGTGAGGTTGTGGTTGAGAGGCTCTGGTTTTTGCGAGTTTGTCTGCCCTTTCATTTCCCTGTATGTTTCTGTGTCCAGAATCCATTGTAGAGTCCGGTCAACGGCATAGGTCAACAATTTATTGACACTCCAAGTCACAGGCAGGTAGAACTTTCAAAATTTGAGGTGTCCAAAGCTTAGAGTACAGAGAGGCCATCAGTGAAGATGATAACGTTTTTGATCTTGTTAAGAGTAGTGTGAAATATTTCAGAAAGATGTTCAATTGCTGCTTCAATGGCCAGTGCTTCTACCTCATAGTTAGTACAAGAAGTACTACATGGATTGTGCAGTTCATTGCAAGTTTTATCTTGGTATTCAATTTTCACTCCATATCCTGTGTTAATTGTCTTTTAGAAGCTGATCCATCTGTGTAAATATTTATCAGATCTTCAGAATATGAGAGAATTGTTTTTTCAGCCTCACATGTAAGTTCTGTTTGGTCACAGTCTTTCTTTATGCATCTCTCTAGTAAGTGATATTTTTATAATTGGTGAATTGAAGTTGGCATTTGGTGGTATGTCAGACTGTATAGGGTTAAGCATTTCCCTGTCTTGTGGAAGGTTGGGTTTTTCCTTTATCTTAGTTGCAGTATCAAGGATAGAAATCTGCTTTATTCCTTTTCTTGGAGTCTGTTGTCAACTAGCTGTCTGTTAGGGTGTTTGGTTTCCATTCTTTTATATATTTTTTTCATCTCAAGTATGGCTGCTTCTCTCCTGAGACTCAAAGGCTCTTTGTTGGTATATATATATTAGAATCTGTCCTTTCTCTGTTCATTCCTGTTGTGATGTTACCAAACAAAAATTAAAGCTGGTACGTTGCTATAATAATGTATTTAAAATCTGAGTATCTAAGTTACTTGCATGTTTATGAGAAAGCTCAAACAGCTACTTTTTAAACAAAAACAATTCAATCTTTCCATATTTTACAGACAAAAATAAATCTACAGGAAACATTTTAACCTCAGTGATTAATATTTATGGTCATAAATAAGTTTTCTATGTCAATAAAGCTAAAGGAGAGAAACACTTTGATACATATATGACTCTTAGTTATTATATTTTTGAAATTTTTTGAACACTTTTTGACTTATCATTAACCTTGAAAGCCTTTTAGTTTGTGTTGGATAAATATTAATAACAGAAATTGGTCTAATTATACTATAATCATTACTTTTTTGTTTTTATTGTTAGAATATTGTTCTCCGGCACCTCAATGTCCTGCTTGGCTACAATCAGACAGAAAAATCATTCAGTGTGCCACCTTACAAGCTCAGGTATTCCATTGATGTTTCTTAATCTTCTTAGTGCAACACATTTAAAAAGCAAATTTTGTAAATTGTACAAATCCTGCAGGATTTATTTTGTTATATTTATAAATTCTAGTGTTTTTGTGTGACCTCTCTCTACATGAAGTCACAATTATAATAAGTCAATCACAGTGCAACCCACAGTTACAACAAACCACACATGAGACAAAAATATATTGCATCACAAGCCTTGGAAACAGCTGTTGTGCTTAAATCACAAATTATGATTAAACTGCTTTCATTTTCTTGATTTTGTTCAACCTTTTCTTCAATTCTTTGCCGTTATATAAATCTTTTTTTTGCTGTAAGAAATAATTTCTAATGATACAAAGAGGGATATATTAAGGTAGTTTTTACTTTTTTTTAATAACTGATTTTTTGTTATAAGCAATTTCGGTATAAGTTAATTCAGCTAGTATAACGAGGGACGAGGAGTCAGCACCATGTTAAAGAAAACCAGACCTTTTTTATCTAATAGTTCTTGCTTTATTGTCATTTTAAGACGATAAATCCAAGTTTTACAGAATACTTTGGTGACCATGTGACCTATGAAAGTGTCACAGTCATCGTTTTGCCTGTTCATTCAATGTTTTAATTTGAAATTTTTATGCGATTTATGGAAAAAGAAAACTTTTTATTCACGGACAAATTTCAACTTCATGATATTAGATGTTTACTAATCTGTACACATAAGATTGAGGATGTTCCATGGTAAATATGTGTAATTTATTAATGAATTTACTGTTCTGAATTGATGAACAAAATGTTGTTCTAGAAAACTGTAGAACAAATTTAAAGGTCCTCTGACCAACATTTCTGGTTCTTTGGTAAATGGTTATACTCCTGTCAATATGTAATCAATAAAACAATATCCCATCCTTTCCACAATGTTAATCTCATCTAAATCAAGTTAGGTGCTCATTGGTGAAGATTGGATCTCATCCTTATGAATTCAAACTTTTACAATCTTGTTTTTACCTTTCATTCTTATTTTGTTTCATTGAATTGAAATGCTTATTTGTGTTTTAACAGGTCCTCTGCTGTGTTCAACGCTTTTTTGAGTGGTGTTATGATTGTAAGTATAAAAATGTTGTTGGTAATGAATTAAGATGTTTTGTTAATTGGCAAGGAATTAGGTACCCTGACCAGTTTTTCATCTGTCTCACAATACACTAAACCATGTCGATAACAAAACATGGAACACAAGATCAAAATGCAGTTGAAGTGAAGTTGCTGTAATAGAGATCAAGATGAAAAAGTTCAACAGCATTTGAGTGGTCAAACAAATCCCATCACCACATTGGTTTAAGGCTTTGGACTGCCATTAGGCCCAATAAATATGTTTAATTTTTACCCTTTTTGCCAAGTTGAGGGCCCTTTTTACAACATAACATGTTGTTACAATTCAATTTCACAAATTTGCCAAATTGTCATTTTACAGAACATGGTTATTACAGTTGATGAAGAGTCAAGCATATGACAACTCCAGGTGTAAGTAAGCAACAAAGTAACAAACTTCCTGTCAAACTATTGTGCTTAAGATCCATGTTCTTGTTTTTTTTATTAATCAGAATGAGATGTCACTGCTTTGTTTGAATTGTGGCTCCTCCTCAAAAGATAAACCCAGTAGGGAGCTTAGAGCAAAGATATGTATAACCCCAATCTGTCCTCCTTTGGCATCGGAGGCTGCACTGGTTTGGACACATTGAGAGAAGGCAGAGAGACAGCTGGCTCAGGAGAATCAAAGTTCTCATGGTCCTTGGGAACCCTTCATCAGAGAGGATTTGAAAGCCAAAGGGCTACAAGTGAGACATGTCCAGGACCGCAACGCCTGGAGAACCCTCATTTCATTGTATAGTCAAACCCATGTAGCATGGAAAACAACTATAAGCGTTGATGATGATTGTTTATGATCTCACTGCATATATTTCCATTAAAGAGTTGGTGTGTAAGTGTGTATGAACTAATGCCTTTCTAAGGACAAGGGTATCCTTAGAAATGTGCTATATACATGTCGCACATTGTTATTATTTGTTAATCCAAAGGTTCTTGATCGTAACTTCAAGCTGGGCTATGTGATTCTGCCCATTACTTTGCTAGTGCTGCAGTACTGCCCATCACCCCAGCGCTACGCTTCAGACTTCCAGGAGGCATCATATACCCTGTGGTACCTCGAGCCCCACACTAGAGTGTCTTGGCTACGCTCCCTGCTTGTCATTCTCTACAAGGTAGGCTTCATTCATCTAATTTTTTGTATTCATATTAACATGTGTCTGCTTGTATAGGAACAAAATTGTTCAAACAACTTAACTGTACTCCTACTTTTGTCAGGTATTTTGGAACCATTTTGCTTATTTATTTGATCAAATTATTGTATTTAGAACCTAAGATGTTAGAGTTTGAGGATGATAGAGTGAGGAAACGTTATACTAAGAAATTCAAGTTTAAAGTTTTGCATTTAATTTTGGATATTGATTTGAATTAAAACTATGTTTAGACATAATAATTTCTAAGCTTTAAGCTGTAAGCTACCTTTTTCTAAATCTACTTAATATCTACAATAATCTACTTAAAACCAACTTTCTTAAGCAAGCATGTTTAGTACCTTTCTGTCTAATTTCTTTTCTTGGTAATTTGTATACCCTTTAAAAATAGTACAGCATTAGGAATGCAGGATAAACAAGAGTCAGAGATAAGTTATACATTGTGGCAAGCTTGATAGAAAATAAGGGATCACTGATTATTTTGAAAAAAAGCTTATTCACTGCAAGTAACTGCTATACTCAAAATGGAGTGGCCACATACAAGGCAAACACTGTCCACAACTAACCTAGAACCAAACCTCACAAGCATGAACTTTTTATGATGAAACCTTAAAGCAGGGTTCAAAATTTGAAAAGGTAGACATTCCACAATCATTTGAAAAAGGTTATCCCTAGATAGTAACTGAATCTTCTGTCCTGGACATACAAGTGTGGTTAGTAATAGGAGGAAAGATCAGCTGTTGGTAGAAACCAAAGTGGAAGATAGTTTTGGCACAGTAATAGTGCTATTCAACAGCACTGTTGAAAGTTTTCTCAGGATAAATTTAGGTTTACAGAGTTTTGATGAATTCTTGAGTGCATGATAGGACTGTTTAATTTTGGCAACGATGAGGCCCCCAAAAAACAATTTAAATGAAGATGTCCAGCATCAGGAAAGTGTTCAGCACTGGGACTGTGAGTTTTTCCATACTGAGATTGCACCTGGTGAAGAAGAAACCGGAACTCTGGACCAATTTAAAAGCAATTACCAAAACTGGTCATGATGTACTGTATTTCTAAAATACCTTTTCCTAAAATATTAATTTGTACCATTTCATTGAACATGTTTCTATAGTTATATTAGTTGGATTAGTAATAGCATTGGATTGCACTATTTATAACTAATGAAAATATGATTGACATTTTTTCATTTTATTTCATAAAGTACCAAATCAGCACATCTCCACGCTCGGCAATCATCCAAACTCTGGTACGTCTGGTAATCAACACCATTGATGCTCAACATCATCGCTGCAAGAAGAATGCTGACGACTTCATACCTCCTACACCAACAAAGCACAGAAGCAAAGGTTTGTTGACAAACAAAAACAAAACATTTGCTTTGAAAAGGCTGTCTTAATGAAATCAGGGTTAAGGATTTGCTCTCCATATATGATGTTTTTGTTCCAGGCTTTATTTCATAAATTGCATGAGTGACTCAGCAGTCCAATCTGTGATTACAGTATCTGCAACAATTCCTGAAGATTGATAGGGATGCCTACTGATGCTGCCATTCCTTCCTTCTTGATACTTTGATCATAAAGCTTTTATATGATAGTACAACATACTAGTGATTTCTTTGACAAGAAGAAGTCTGAACTTTAAAGCTTTTTACTCTGCTCTGTTTTTGATTATAACATTGATAAATAATGAAATTTCCAGGCCATCGACTGGCACAATGCGTTTTACAATCTAATATTATCTTAACAAATATTCTCAGGTTCTTTAGGAAATATACAAGGGAGCTGCCTGAATTGTATTTCCTTAAGAAAAAAATCAGGCTCTGGTTGGATTCAAAACCATGACCTCTTGCTCACAAGTCCAGCAACCTATTACTACACCACCACTACCACACAGCACAATATGTATTGCAAATAAAGATAATACCCATGACAATCCTAGAAAATTAAAGCTTTCTTTTTATTGTTTTAGCTGATGTAGGCAAAATTTCTGTGAGTGACCTAGAGAACATTCTGGAGACTGACACACCTCCTCAGTCACCCTTAAGTCATAAACAAGAAGATGGGGGGACAGTGGAGATTAAGCAACCAAGTGGAGGTGTTGTACACTACTTCAAGGTTTGTAATACTACCATATTTGTAGTTGTAATTGTTTCCATCCAGCAATGTTTCAGCTCCTACCCTTCTTCCAAATGCAATTAAGTAATATTCACATGTTTCTTCGGGTGCTAAACAGCGCATTTTCAAAACTTTATTTTTGTGTAGAGAGGGTTTCTTAGATCTGTCAATGTTGGACCGAGAAAAAGACGATGTTTATAGTCACACATTACTTAAATATAACTTTATCAAAATATGTATTTAAAAACATTCAGAAAATTAAATTCCTGCTTGGATTGCAATCAACAATACGCTTTAAACGATTCAATTAGGATCGTGTGCTGTGCGGCGCAAAGGAACACAGTAAAATTTTCAGCACGAAAAGTTGCGCACCGGTATTAAACGCAATCTTGAACGCCGGAAGAAGAAACCTGTCAGGGATGGAGCCAATCGAGTATATCTCTATCATTCTTTGGTAATTAGATTAAAATCCGTAACTCAATTGTTAACAGATCTTGCTGGAATTAAATAGGGATGTTCATCGGGTTGGATTATAACATCGTTCAAGATTTTAAGTCAATATTAAGTGTATATTTCTTGAGTAATTGTGTCCACAGACAGACAGACAGACAGACAAACGAGAAGTGTTGCATACCCTACACCAATACTTGGTGTCGGGAATAAATCATCTCATGATATTCAGTATCTGAAGCTTTTCAATTGCTTAAGTTTTGATGTTGTACTGTCCAAATTTCTAAAAGAAAAAATTGACTATTGACAAACTGGGATTATTAAAGGTAAGCAGAAAGTACTGTGTTTTCAAAATCCGGTGAATGTGGAAGGTAAGGTGGTTCTAAGATCATTAAGAGTAGGACAAAGGAAAAGATTATTTGTAATTTAGACCAGCGTTTTTCAAGCGATGGGCTGATTGCTACTCTTTCAAGGCCAGCAAAACGCTAAATGGGACTGATTGCTACTCTTTCAAGGCCAGCAAAACCCTAAATTCGGCCGATTGCTACTCTTTCAAGGGTACTAAAACCCTAAATGGAGCTGATTGCTACTCTTTCAAGGGCAGCAAAACCCTAAATGTTTACCTGAATATCAAAGCAATAATTAATTTTATTTGTTAAGGCAGTTCACAGGAGCATCTTGAATATCAAAAGTGAGCTATGGGTTTAAAAAAAGATTATGAGCCCCTGATCTAGACAATCCCACAGCGGACAGGCAGAAGTGATATGTTTGGTTAAATTCTTTATTCACTATTGTGATCCTGAAGAGCCCAAGTCTGACTGACTTTGGTAGTTTATTCCGGTCACAATTGTATATTGTTGATACATAGAAACAAATAAGCTTGTTCTCATCTCATCTGTGTATATGTTTCAGCATGTACATACAGATGGAGCAGACAGCAGTGAAGGTATCACATCAGATGCTGAAGGGACACCGCCCACCTTGCTTGGCATCAGGAAAGATGGCTCTAGAAAAAAGTTTCAAGCTCGGCAGCCTAGACGTCTAATTGAGTACTCCGAGCCTGAGTCAGCTGATGATGATTCTAAAGACTTAGTAAGATCTTTACTTACACTCTTACTAAAATAATGCCATTCTTTCATTCAAATCTATGTTTGATCTTAAATCCCTATACTATAAAAGCAGTATACAAGCTGACTTAATAAATTTTTGCCCCATTTTTATCTCTTTCTTGAGGGCACAGATGTTAATTAAAAACTAATGAAATTAATGAATGGTCAATGATTTATGTAGTCATCATTTTTTTCAGCCCAGGTGTGATATAAAGTTCAATAAACTGAAACTGACAAAGATTAACATAACACGGTTAGAGAATAGAAGGAGGTGACATGTAATATATATATGGTAGAAATGATCAATATCTTGCAAAGGTCACGTTATCCCTCATGAACAAGCTACGTGTTATATAAACTTAGGTTACCCTAAGCGACCTGGACCATCCTAACACAAGATGCGGTGGCCCAGGAGCATGCATCACATGCTATATTCCA
>JAUUEB010489709.1:0-10750 GCA_032362205.1 Clione limacina | reverse complement strand
CTGCGTATGTACATTTATCTTTCTATCTACCTGTGACAATGTAGAGCCTAGATAAAAAAAATATAAACATGCAAATTCACTCATAAAATAACTCAACTCCTATACCAGCAATTTCTTGCATGTTATGAGAATAGTGTTGTACCCCAATAATCTTTTTTATTTCAAATACCCCTTTATATTGAAATATACATCAATCGCTTTCCTTTAATGAGACAAACATTTGAGTACCACCTTGCATTTATTCCACAACCACAATTATATTGTGTAGTGGTATATTTTCTTCTTGTCTGTCTGTCTGTTTACGCGATAACTTCAAGTAATTTTGTTTGAATTTCTTTTATTTTTGGAAGGATGGTATAAAAGAAGTATAAAATGTGTGCTAATTAAATTCAAAAATATTTGTGAAAAATTGACGGAGTTATGGCCCTTGCTGTTTTTTTGCTATATGTTCTTTGTTCATTTTGCAAATATGCTGTGGTCACATCTTCAGAGTTAAGAATCTGAAAACTTTCACATAGGCTCTTCTAGTGACTTTCTAAAACCATATTTCGCAATGTTTTGAATAATATTTTTTTTACAGATTTATGGCCCCATTGAGTATTTTGCTATATCTTTGTTAATTTTTGCAAACACGCTGTGACACTATCTTCAAAAATAGAAATCTGAAATCTTGCAAAGAGGCTCGTTTCATGGTTACCTATAAGCTGTATTCTCAATTTTTGAAAAAAACACATTCTTGACAGAGTTATGTCTCTTTTATGATTTTCATGTACGTTCTTTACGATATAATATAAATGCTTTGATCAAGTTCTGTTGGGTGCTGGTTCGAATCCCTGAGGTGCTAGACATTTTTCACACACACTGAATTATATTGTTTGCTCCTAAGATCATCAATATGCTGTATGCCATAAAATCATCTCGTGACTACCCATTGCTAAGAAATGAGTGAAAACTATGGGCAAAAACAAGAAATAAAGTTGAAAGAGTGTAGAATAGAAAATTGTGTATGGTTTATTCAAGTTGTCAAGTCTATACAAATAAAATAAAATGGTAACAAATTAGCTATGAGTGCCACAATAAGTATGCTCACTGGAACATTTAGATTTCAAAGCACTAACATAAAAAATTGAATTTATGGAACTGAGCTTTAACATAAACCTCTGTCTCACTCATACACACACAAGCATACATAAATAATTCGTACTATATTATATTGGCCAACATTTATCCCAAAGCACAACTAGCTCAAGCAAAACATCATCTCTTCTCTACCTAATACAACATCAACAGCTAACGTTTAACGTATGGATATTTACAGTTAAAGAAAAGCTTTTTAAACAGAACTTCCAACATCAATTTGTTAACTATTCCTAGTTTTGACAAAAAGATATATATAACCACTCATATGCTCTTGTATTGGAGTCATGTTGATTTTAAACAAATTTAACCTACCTCAATGAATCGTGTATGAAAAAAACTGAGACGGTCGGAAACGTCACTTAGTCGTTTCAACAAGAGTCACAGAGCTAAATTGATTTCATTCATATGTTAAAGTTCTCACCATATTTTGATGAGACCCTTTGATTTGTTTTTTCAAACTCAACTAAGTTTGAACCCTTCATTAAGTTTTTTTTATATATATATCTAGGATGAGTATTTGCATAAATTCAATTACTCAATGTTCCTTTTCTTTGGACTGGTTACTTCTATATCCAACATTTGTTTCCATTTAAGGCTTTTGCCTTTTGCTCATCTAAGATTATTTTTTCTCAATAAAAACTGTGTCTGCATCACATATCAAATAAAACATCCAAAGAAAAATCTAAAATATAACTTTGCAAGGATAAAATAGATAAGATCTACCATTTACGTTTGAACACAAGTCTAGCTGGCAAATATTAAATACGCTTAAAATTAGAAAAAAATTAATGTCCTGCTTTTCAACAAATGCATAGAGATAGTAGTCTAATGAGGCTGCAAAAATACATACAAATGTTTTAATCAAGAATTTTGTTGAATTGCTAACCATACAACTACAAGACAATGCCCGACAAGCAAGAGGACAAATGGATAAGTTAAGTATGAGTGATCCATACAAAGTGTAATGGTAAATATCATTGAAAATATTACTAAAGTTAAGAATAGAGAAAATACAGAAAAGTTTCAACGGCTTGAGAGAATCATCAAGATGCACTCTTTATATAAGAACGAATTAATATTCACACATATCTATGACAACAAACAATGCATTTTGAAAGAAACCCACAGCCTTTCACCTGCCTACACATAACAAACTACCTACTATAAACTAAAAGCTAGGTATGATCTTATGACCTTAGATTGCACAAACATTCTGTCTCTTTCCTTCATCATTCACATAAATGCATCACATGAATGCCCACTGAGCTCCTAATATCAACACTTACAGGAGATTCATTCTATTTTAAATCAAATATTATTAAAACATCTTTCAACACATCTAAATACATAATATAACTATATTAGATAATGTTAAAGACAATAAAAAAGTTGAGTCAGAGATGAACAATCCCAGTCACAAATTCTCATAAGGTGCATTCATTCTTCATAATTAACTCATGAATCAAACATAGTCACCCAAACACACTTTCATCTGTTCTGATCTGTTAGCATTATTATTATCATCATCACACACATAATTTTGATATTTAAGTTCCAGCATGAAAGCATTAATGACTTTGACTTACAAATGTATGTTATAAGTTGACTTTGTACGAGCCAATATTGTGTTGCATTCCCTAGCTCATCTCTATGACAATTAACAGTTAATGTTGAATTACAACAATCTACAGCACAACTCAACTGTAATGAGAGAGGACAAAGGTCAAACGCATAAATTATCACAGATGACATGGTAAAGAAAACAATGTGCACATTAGGATTTAAGTGTATGGTCAGCAAAAGTCTACACAACAATAAGCAACAATGGTCAAGTGATTCAGTCGCTACAGGGACATTGCCGACTAATCTGGTTTCTAGACAGGTAATGGTGTCAATTGTAAAATAAACATTGAAAGGTAAAGGGATGAGACATGTATAGCTGAGCAACAAAAACAAAACTTTTGATTACTAAAATATAACAGAAAAAAGGTATGCCATTAGAGTGAAAATACTAAAAAATACAATCAAATCAATATGGTATATACCAACTGCAAATCATACAGGTTTTGGGGACCTTTTCATGATGCAAAAATTGCCATAAAGTATATCATTTAATGTAAATTTTTTATTCACTCATTTAAGAGCACTGTTAGCATTGGAATATTTTGACAAGGTCTTAAATGTATGATTCCCTTGTGAGGCAAGACAACAACAATGTTGTTGAATAAAAAAAAATAAGTAGAACATCTGTTCTAAGTTAACTTTGCTTCATCAATTATCATCATTGCTAATGTTTAGAAAAAAATGACATACACAGAACAAAACACACAAAAGCTTGTCCATAATGTCATGATATAAAAATGTGTGTAGTTGTGAAAAACATTTTTTTAAATCACTATATTTTTGTTCTGCAGGTCTAGATGTATATAAATCATTTGCAGAAATTGTAAAATAGGAAGTTACTTTTGTTCACAAAGATCACCAATCATGATAAGTGTGAAGTATGTTTATTTTCTGAAATCTGTTGTCGCAAAAGTACTTAAAAAATGAATTTTACTAATTTGAAATTGCTAAAGATATGACAAATCTGATTAATATTCAGAGAGCTAATGGTAATATTTTCCTTTCTACATTGCCATTGGCGCAAACAAAATATCATAGCATTGTTGAACAATTTGATATTTTTAAAACAAATGTATTGTGCAAAGTTTGACGAGGATGAATTGTAACAACAACAAAAACATCAGTCAGAATTCTAAAAAAATGAACAACAAAAATACAAAAGACAGCAGGAGTCTATTCTCTACAATACCATGAGACAATAAAAGACATATAAACATCTTTATATCACACAGATAGAATGATACATGTATATATATATACACATATATTTATATAATCATATGATAGTATGGATATAAATATGTATGTATTAATCCCACAAGTCACAACATTGACCAAACTGCCAGGTCTGTGTCTGTCGTGATGACATCATCTACACACAACCATGTGCTATACACTGTTTATCTTCATCATAGAATCTAATTCATAAATACACACCTAATGTATTGCTATACACTTGCACCAATATGCACACATTTAGACCCAATAAGTACACAAACAAAGCCTCAACAATGTCACCATGTTACTCAGTTATCTTGGTTATTGCAAGGTGTCATTCTCACTGCACAAATGCACAAAGATGGAACAAGAATTGTGCCCTTAAATGTAAAAAGACTATTTTCAGAGAAGAAAAATAAGATTTTTTTGGAATGATAGCACTCAATTCACTTATCTGTATTTAAAACAAAAAGGCTATTAATAAGTTTCATCTCACTATCATGCAGCATCACTAGCTGCATACTATTATTTTACTTAAAAAAATGTAAGATAATCCTATATCTATTTACATCCAAGGCACAATACTTTTCCTAAAAATGTGAGTTATTGAATACCACTGTTCTACAAACATTGGCACATACACAACTTAACCTCATATGCATAGCACAGTACATAAAGCATGAATTCATGTCAACGTAACCTACCAATTAATGGTAATTGTAAAAAATGGAAAATAATATGAGGGAGTATACCAACATTTCTTAAAACAGAGACACATATAGCTCTACATTTAAAAAAACATTTCATTTCTAAACCAGTATATTCCATTTCTTGATGCAAAATTGTATAATATTCTTAACATTGTCATACGCAGTGATAAAGTATTTAACCTTATAATCAATTTTATAAAATGCAACAATGAACTTGGTACTGATGTCTAAAGAGCACAACAGCTCCAGACCATGTCAATGTTACCATCCACTTATCATTAAGTTATGTAGGACAAATATAACCTACAACTATCAGATTGTCTTCTCACTCTACTAACAATGGGGACATTTTTGGATTGACTTAAAGATTATCTACTTCACTCACCCGTACATGAAGGACATGTCTACATAAAAGACAACATCCACAATCAAAGTTTCATTTCATTCTTCCCTATATGGTATATAACATTAATATGTACAGTGATTAATACCAGACTCCTTTGAATGACTCAAGATGATACCATGTTCTAACTACCCTAATGATACTTTATACACCTCTTACAACAAGACCACAGTCTTTTCAACACATTTGGGATTCATTATTTACAAGAGCAAAAACTGTGGCTGAATAGGTTTGGAAGGGGGTGCAAAAATATACATAATATATAACAATAATAATTTGCTTATGATAATAGTTTTGAAATGATTACAACGGCAAAACAATGATTAACAACAGAAGTGAAATAAAATGTATCTATTGTAACCGATGACTGAATGGCAAATATAACATATCACAACTTTATTACACTTTCAACATTGAATACTACCTGTAAATATTTGCTTACCACATCAATATAGATATTACTTTAAAATGAAGCATAGTTTGGGGATTTCCTGATTTTTATTATCAATTGTAGCGGTCAAAGTGAATGAGCACAGTGCATACTGTGGCAACAATTTATGTATCAACACAACAGAAGCTTACGAAAAGACAAATCTTGGTGTGTTAAATTGGTCAAGTTTCATGCATATTAAATTGTTACCACATTTAAGGCTAGATAAATGTAGTAACACATTTGATTACAGAGGAAAATCCCCATAACAAAGTAATTGATGTTCTCATCAGGGAATCGGAGCTGCATGTCTAATGATGCAGCTCCCGCTCCAGCACTTTTCAAAAAGTCGGCTCCGACGTACTTCTCGGAATACACCTTTTATAGAAATTTGACCTAAATGACTAAATGACCCGAAAAAATAATAATCTCAAAATCACCACTTTGGTAGAAATTATTATTCTAGACCAAAAGTTTTACATTTTTGGTATTGCCAGGAATAGAACTTTACTTTGCTAAACTTTTGGTTTTATTTTTTAATCAAAAGTACTGGAGCCGGAGCTCCTGCTGGAAACCCTGTGGCAGGAAAAAATCTGTAAGATACATGACTTTGAACTAGCATCTTCAGAGTAACATGCAGTAAAATTGACAGGTAACTTTTGTGTTTTTCTTTCGGCTTTTGATTAATGACTGCTTATTTCTTCTTGATAATCTTTTTGTATCAAAGGTTTATTTTGTCGCACTGATATGTGGTTAGGATATTTTTTCTTCAAAATATCTTTTAATGAACTTATCTTACCTAAATGAAGATCAATAACGTATTATTTGTGTTTTACACCCAATTTATCCTCTCTTTATTAATGAGCAAGTACTCCAAGCACTGCTCTCAGTATGGATTTAGAAAAACAATGTAAAACTTTCAATCTTCAAAGGTTTTGGACAAAGACCTCTTTAACCAGACAAGTTCACATTTGACTTAATACAAAGGCAGTGAGTTAAGTATGGCAGTTCTCACAGGGAAACACAAAGCAAAACAAGATATACACATGTTATTTTTCAACAACAGTCTGTATCTTCAGGAATCAGAAAACAAAGTCGACTTATGAAGTCTTTGCTACAGAAGCAGATTTTACAAGAACTTAAATCAAGATTAGCTAATACAACAGTGAAATAGTGGACAGGAACAAAGCATACAAAACAAATAAAGCTTTAATTAAGAAATAAAAATATTTTTGCGAATTAGAAATAACTTTTAGAATGTCATAAAGTAAGCTTATAGATAGATGTGACAAAAAAAATGAAAATGAAGATTAATAAAAAAGAGACAAAAAATATATAAAAAAATAGATTAACCTAAATATTCCTTCCTCCCCCGACCTAACTAATTTGCATTTCACTGTATACATAAACCCCCAATCCTAAAAAACAAACAGCAAAACTGTTGAACTGTCTAAACATCAAACTAGATGCATATCATATTGGTCTTGGTCTGTAAGGTTGGACATTCTTTCACGAGTGTCTTTGCTGTCAACAAGTCTGAAAAACATAATGTAACAACCAATAATGAATGGTAGCAAATATTTACTTTGTGAAATATAGTCATAGTTTCAAGAAAACAATCTTTTTAAGACTGATATAGTAAGCTAGCGCAAAATTCAGTTAACAATAAGAATTGATCAAGAAGAAGTAAACTGATATAAAGTAGACAATACTTAAGCCAATTGCACATAAACCAAAAATACTATATATACTGAAAAAAAAACACTTTTTGTCCCAATTTCAATTTATACCTATATCTTTGATATTTGACTTTCCTTAACAAAAGCACTTTCTCGGGTGATATACAATTTGCTTTTAATATTCCACCTACAAAACACAAATTTTTTATTTATATGATAAATTATTTGTTATCCTATGACCTTATCAAACTGAATGCCAAAAAAACTAAAGTGCTTCATGTAACCGTGAATGACGCTCATGGTGAACAGTTTGTGATGCTAAACAAGGCTTCTCTAAAATATCTCGGATTTCAAATATTTGGGTTCTGTAAAATCAAATGATGGCTCATGCACAAAAGACATAAAGATCGGATAGGAATGGTCAAGAATAGAATGTAGAGTGTAGAGCTAAACAACATTTGGAAAGACCATGGCATTACAACAAATCTCAAAATAAAGCTGTTAAGGTGTCTAGTATGGCCTGTCATGTTGTATGGTTGTGAAGCATGGACCCAAAGGAAAGTTGATAATAGAAGGTTGGAGGCAGCTGAAATGTGGTTCTACAGAAGACTGTTAAGAGTGAGATGGACAGATAGACGTACAAATGAAGATGTTATGAGTGAGCTTGGGGTACCACGGAGGGTATTGGCTCTGTAAGTCAGAGAAAGTTGAGATATGCCGGTCATGCACTTCGAAACGATAACACTGAACTCATGTCAAGTGTTTTCAAGGCAAGATGGAAGTGAGGAGAAACAGAGGAAGACCGCTGACATCACTCCTTGACAATATCACCAGCATTAGCGGTCTCAAAATTCATGAGGTAGTTAGGGCTAGCCAAGACAAGAGAGAAATGGAGGACGTTTGTGGCAACATCAAGTGCAGCGGCCAACACTGACACCGACAGGTGAGACACCTTATCAATAGGATAAAAATGCATTGCATTATAGGTTATTGACAAAAACAGTTCTTTGACTGTGACCATGCTATATTTCAACACATTAAATTACAACAAGTGCATCATCTCAATATCAAGCATCGCATTTGTTCATTTTGATGTAAATTTAGCATTTATTTAGATAAAATCTAATATAGCTCAAGCTCATATCTCTGACCATACAGATCTGTAAACAACAGTTTATAATAACATTATATACCTGACTGATTGTTTCTCACAAAGCACCAAATGGGTCATTGGTATGATTACCCTGTCCCTGTTGTGGTGGCTGTTGAGGCTGCTGGAATCCTTGCATCATGGGCATACGTTGTTGAGCTCCAGCGTACATGCCTGGCATAGCCATTCCCTGAGCGGGCATTCCCATCATGGGCTAAGACAAAGATAAAAAAAAATTCTAAAAATTTGTTTCTAACATTTTTGTTCCTAAGAAAGGGTTTAGAAAGTGGAACACATTCTTTTCATATAAGAATTTTCATTTTAATATTTGTTAAAAAAAAGAAAATTATCAGGGTGATTTATAATTCCATAAAATATACAAATTAAGTAGTTCAAGCAAGTGTGTTAATTTATTTGTAAAGTTGAGACAAAGGACCCCTTTTGTTTGTAGACTTGAGTTACAACCCTAGGCGTACACTACTCCATAAGCCAAACATAACAGTTTTGCAATGATTTTCCTGGACATTCTCTGTAAGAAAATCTATTTCAGAAGAGGACCTAATAAAGATAACTTCTGCCACTGGATACAGAGAAATGGAACTATTAAGATATCAATGTTGGATACAGAAACAAATAGTGCAATACAGTACATAGTTCTTTGATAACTGCAATTGTGGGATTACAACATACACTCCTGATAACATTTTACTGAGCAATAATGAGTGGGTAACTAGATTTATCAATTATTATATCAGAAAAATGAACTCACCATCATTGGTTGTCCCATAGGAACTCCCATAGGTTGCTGATACATCATTGGTTGCCCTGCCACACCCATTGGTTGCTGCAGAAATTAAATTAAGACAAGCATTAGAAAAGCTAGATTGTAGGAGGGTATAATTTGAATAAAAAAAAATCATAAGTGTTTCACTATTTGCGTTCAAGAGTTTGATAAACAACCTTAAACTGCACAAAACATAAAAGATGGCTCAATAAAAATCATTTAATTAAATTTCAAGAATTTCTAGTACTTGAACATATTGACCATATTGTATAAATGCATTAAGTATCTCAATTCACTAACTAAACAATTGACATTTTGGTAGCACAAACAAAGATACAATTTTCAAAAAATTAAATTTCAGAAAGTTTCATTAGTTTTCTGTAAGCCCTCTTCAAAATGAATCTTTATCATGTTGAATAATTAGTTTTTGACAATCTTATGTATAACTTTATAAAAGTATGAGTCATGCTGAATAATGTGATGTTCACAGAATGAAAGTGTAGTGATTTGGAGAAAAGTTGCTGTCATTCGATATGGTCACTGAATGTAAACTGCTAATGAAAAGAGTGTCTAAAGTTTAAACCTAGCAATACTGAAGGGCTATCTTGAAACAACGGAATAGATACCTTCATTATGTAAACATTAGAATATTTAGCATTGTCAATCATTAAGATCCTTAAGTTTTTTTTAAGGTAAAAAGCTAATTTTTCAATATGATAAAATCCTGCTTAACAGAAAGTTCATACATGAGATATGTTATGAAAATTGCAGCTATTTGACATTTGTATGAAAAGTAAGTTTGACATTGAGTCATGAGATCGTTTTTCTTCCAATTATGGTTGTTAACATTTCAAATAGAAATAATAAAAACACAAAGATTTGACATGTTGCCATGGTTAAATGTAATATTAGTTTATATTAGTCAACTTATCAACACAATCTTAACTGAAGTATTTTATTTTCTCAATCTTTTCAAAGTTAACACTGCACACATATATGACATTACCATAGCAGGCTGTGCAAACCCTTGCTGTGCAAACCCTTGCTGTGCAAACCCGGGCTGTGCCCATGCTTGGGGTTGCGTGGTTGACTGTGCCATTGGCTGTCTCTGGAATGCATTACCACCTGTTAACTTGTTCTCTCCTTTGGGCTGCCACTGGTGTTCTCTGGAAACAAGATAATAATAAATTTAAATTTAGAAAAAAAGCATGTTATTTTGTTGGACATCAAGCCCAGTTTTACTGTATTCACATCCCAAAGGGTTTAATGCCAAGCCACATTTCTAATGTTTAAAGTAATTATAAGTCACATATACTTAATTGATTATCACACATCAGGGCCTTTACAGATGGATCTGCAGAAGGAGCCATCATAAATGGAGGTGCAGGAGTATACATTGAATACACAGACCTTAGCACAAAAGAGATAAGCATACCAACCGGTACTTTGTGCAACAACTATGGGTCAGAAATTAGGGCTATCATGGCAGCTGCTGAAGAACTCTATGATAAGGAAAACAACATCGTTATCCTCACTGATGCAAGGTCAGTTTTGGAAGCCCTCCAAGCCGGGAAGTTACCAGATCTGTGGAAGCAACTGTTGCAGCTGAGCAA
>JAUUEB010489698.1:0-10750 GCA_032362205.1 Clione limacina | reverse complement strand
TCGCGTAAACAGACAGACAGACAGACAGACAAGATGAAAATATACCACTACACAATATAATTGTGTGCGTGGAACAAAGCTCTTAAATGCACCTTTTCCTTCCATTTTTATCGCAGACCCCCCTTTAACAAAGCTCTTAAATGCACCTTTTCCTTCCATTTTTATCGCAGACTCCCCTTTAACACAGCTCTTAAATGCACATTTTCCTTCAATTTTTTCGCAGACTCCCCTCCTTTATAAAGCTTTTAAGTATATCATTTCGTCCGCTGTTGGGAGGGAATAAAAGTATCATTTGTATTGATTTTTTATATGGTTTACTTACTGAATACATGTTATGCATTGATTATAATGTATTCACTTTGTAGATGTTATTATTTACGATTTGAATTGGCCTAAGGAATAGTTTACGGTTTGTGTCATATATTTATACGTGGTAAACATTCATCATACCTCTGCCCATCGCTTTTAAACGGTAAAACCCTTGCTGTGTCCGTCTTAGACAAATAATAAGGAAATATTCACATATTTCAATGGTTTGAGGGAGGGAGGTCACTTGTGACGAAGGGAATTACTTTTAAAAATGATGACTTGGAGGATGGGGTATGGTTTTTTGTTAATGCCATGGTTTTCTTGAGAAAAAACGGGCTAATTTGAATGTAGGGGTTAAGTTAGGGTTAGGTAATGCAAAACTGAGGGGAGCCCAGACGTCAAATTTTGCCCCGGGGCCCACGAAACCTCTCGGCGGCCCTGATTATTTAGCCCGATAGCTTAAGACACTTTCTATCTATCAAAACAAAATGTATAAAGCGAAATTTGTTGAGGAAACATTCTGCTGTTCAATATACACAGATTTTAGAACAAAATGTATGCTAATCTGTTGTACAGGACAAAATTATTTCTAACAATCTGTATTATATTCATAATATTTTTAATCCAATCAAATGGTTCCACATGTCACAAATATCAATTTTTTCACATCTAGACACTCCAAGATCCGCCGGAACAAAAATGATGTATTGTCGTTGAAAAAAATGGAAAAGTTGTGATAGCCTGATATGAAAACTGACTTCGAACTTTTGTGAATAAGAAGAACTATTGTCTCACAATAATGCGATTTTAACACAAAAGAATCTTCAACTTGTGTCCTAATCTTCATCACTCATGAAGCAAAATCCCAGGAAAGGGAATACAAATATAGTTTATCAGGCTACAAACCATTTGATATTGAGGTATTCTAGCACACAAGGGTAATGCTTAAATTGTAAAAACATGTGAGGTTTACCGAGCCTATTGTTTTTGATGCATTTTTCAGCATTACCCAAATCTGCTAGAATATCTCGTTAGGCCTTTAAAGTTGTTTGGTTAGGTTTACATGCCCCAAAAATAGGGTAGGTAGGTCGGACAAATCTTTTTTTTTAGTCAAAAAGTGTGTTAAAATAGCCAAAAAATGTCTAGGGTCGGTCGGGTAACCCTAACAAAACAACTTTTTTTGGCCTTATCAATAGGTTTTGAGCCAGATATATTGTTTAGCGCCAGCAATGTGAAATAAAAAGATCTCACATTTATTCCAGTTTTAGTTTTATGACAATCCCAGCCGATCTTTCTCTAAGGTGATGCATCATGCTTTGTGGTGACATTCAAACTCATGCTTCAGGGAGACCAGATGATAAATAGAATGTTATCACATGGGTTGAGATTAGAACATTTTCACAACGGAAATATAATGGTAACATATCAGAGTAATGGAGGTGACATAATCATCATTTATAGTACCATGGGTCAGACTTACTATGAAATGGCAGCTCTCCACAGATCACGATTGAGGGCGAGAATGGTTAAAGGAACTCTACTATGTGCTAAAAATATATTTTTTGATAGGATAGCACCACCAATGATAAATAAAAGCGAATTACAGGCCTCATCATAATTGTGTGGCCTCTAATCATCAGGGTTAAACTATAATTTTTGTATCTGGATCTTTCAGGAGAGATTTACTCATATTTTGATATCCATTTTTGGTTTAAAAAATGTTGTAAAGCTTTTAACACCTAGGTTAATACATGGTATATTACACTGGAGACTATACTTCTGAGACATTTTGACATGCTGCCACTAAAAGGATGTAAGGTGTAGCATAACTTGGCAGCCTATGCAATAAGTCAATGACAGTATACTGACACAATACATACCAGTCTTAGCATTTTTCACGTGTCAGGTGAGACCTCAACTAAATTACCAATTTAAAATAGTCTTAGGACCAAAATCAGGATTCAAACTCTGTTCCAGAGGCAGAAGTCACCTGGTACTGAACACATCAGGATGGCTAACAGGTGTGATAACAGGTGTGATAATCTTTTTAAAAAAATACACTTTATAAAAATGTTGTTATTTTGACATGATAATTAGGCATGTAAAAGTGAATATAAAACAGTTACAAGTTATAATAATCAGTCTTAGGATATGGAGAAGCGGTTTCTAAGGAGTTTTCTATAACCAAACTTACAATAAAAATGGTAGAGAGGACAAGAACAACCATGAAGCAAATGTTACAGAAATCACATCCGTTTGAGAAGAAGAAATGTAGTAGCAAGCCAGAGAGAAGTAAAACTACTACTGTTTGATTACATAATATACATATACAGGACCACGCACTAAAATACACTTACTTTAAGTGTGCAAGGCATACATCTTGGGAACCTTTTTTGTGTGTGAATTAATTCCCCTTGATATTTCCAAGAATATCTCGTTAGGCCAAAACAAAAACTCAAAAAATGTAGGTCATTTGTGGTTACATGTCAAATATTGTGTTATTGAACAGATTTGTGGCCTCTAATAAGAAATACTAAATATTCTGACAATATATAATGAGAACAAAGGTATCGATTTTGTAACATAGTATTTATTTATTTACAAAAATTGCTGACATAATAAATATGATAATTACATAAATAAATTAACAATTATTCAGTCTTATTATGTACAAGAAATGGCCTAGATGTACAATTAAGTTGGGTTTATTAGGAATTTTTGTGAACTAAAATTTCAATTCAGTAAGAATATGGAAACAATAGCGCTACTTCTTGAGAAACTATGTGATTCATATATATCCTTCCTCCTCAGTTCCAAAGACTGCAGTTAAATAACTTCTTACTTTTGTAGTGAAGTTTTGGATGAAGTGATAATTCAATTTGGATGATTTTCAAGTAGCACCTTCTTGATATAAACATACATGAAACAAACGCAAACAGTCCTGTTACCAGAAATGCCAAGTTGGTAAAGTGTAAATGAGGGACAGGATTCATAGAAATGCGGGACAATGTGCAGAAAATGCGGGACACTTTTCAGAAAAAGTGCAAAGAATTCTAATTTGTTAAATAAAACAGATTTTGCTTTTTAAAGTAAAAAATCTGCGATATGTATACTAAAATGGTCGAAATATCAACCGATTTTGATAAAGTTGGTCTCAAATGAAAGGGAAGATTCTTCTCTATCGGATAACATAACTGCTGTCTTAGAACTCACGAAAGTTGATTCCCAGGGTTTCAAAAAATTGCCGATAGGTGTACTATATCTTGGTCAAATATCAACAGATTTTAATACAATTGGTCTCAAATGAAAGAGAAGATGATCCTCTTAACGTTTTGTTGTTTTTCGGGACATGAAGTTTTGCGGGCGGGACTGCGGGACACAACCCTCAAATGCGGGATGTTTGGTCTAAACGCAGCTCAAGGGAGAACCAAAAGTATACCTTTAGACATAAAAGTGTGTTTAAGTAAAGCTGCTGAAACAGTCAGCTTATATTTCAAGGGGAGCAACCCAAATAAAATATTTCATACAGTAGTATACACCAGTTCCTTAGCCTAAGCCCACATCTTTATGTCACAATGGGTATAAGTTTACAATAACAAAGTATCTCCTGAAGTCTGAGAAAGGCAACCATATCAGTGGAGAGAAGCACTCAAGCATTTCAACAAAAGTGTGTTAAACAGATTTACTCTAGACTAAGCAAGCTTTCTTCCTATGACTTGATAGCCAGAATACAGAAAGAAAACTGGTTTGTACTGTCTTGTTTACTGTTGATTGGACATTGTCTCAGATATCACATAAAAGGAAAAAAATATATACAACAATACACATTTTGATTTAGCAACATGTCTGAATATGTACACTTTACAACAAGATTTATATAACAAAAACAAAGGACATCATGATACATGACACATCATATGAATTGGAACATAGTAGACAAGTATGAATGTCTTGATTGTATAAAATATTTGAAGCTTGTGATCATATATAAGAAATGCAGCAAATATCAAATACTTTGCTTGGATAAGGAGAAACTAATACTGCAGTGCACTTAAGGTACTGCAAGATACAGTATTTACTGTTGGTTTCAGTTTTTAAGCTTACTGTTAATACTTTTATTTTTTTCTGAAGCCAATCATTAGTTATTTGACTGCTAAAGTAAATACATGGTGCACATTTATCAAAGACAAATTACACATTAAAATGGCAAAAAAGTCGTTATGTGGTTTGAACAAGCCATTTTGCAAACTAAATATTTTAAAAAAAACAGTTTCATGATTCATGTCGTTTTCTGTAATATTATACCAATGGTGTTGTTGAAGAAAACTTTGAAATATGAATGTTTGTGAAAGATAACTTGTTAATATCTCAATTTTTTTTGTATAATTTGAATTTGAAATTGTCTATAACAAATTTACACCCTGCATTTGCTTGAGCGTTTTTTTGTCTTGGTTCTTCTCTTGAGAGAGTAATTCTTTGGGCTGTGTTTTCTCAAAAGCCAGAAGTGACAGAATGCGCAAGGTACAATCAGTTGATCTGACGTCTCTATTTGGGCCTCTTGTTTGCCAAAGTCAAAAGGAGATGACAACTCCAGTCATGTACTGGTCTCTTAATCAATAAAAGCCAGGATACTGTTGCAAACCATTCTTAGACCATTAATGAAAGTCTCTGTAACAAACTTTCTACAGACAACTACAGAGAGGGTTAAAGCAGTTGGTGACCTTTATCAATGACCAAGAATACCAACTACAAATTATTAAATTTGTTGGCAGTCAAAGAAGAGGTTGCAAAACCAGAACAGAAATCTGCAGAATGCAAAAATGTTCCACACAAAAACTTTGTTTCTTTTTGTCCAAAATCTTCATTTTATCAAGAAGATAAAATATCTCTTTATTCAAGCACCTGAGTTTGTTTCTTAAATAACTATTTTTAACAGCATATGTGTTAGAGTTTAGCACAAAAATAAATGTTGGTGTAAAATCCCTATTGAGATGCATACAAAGGATTAATTTATTGACAAGAAAACTAATCACATCTTGAAATGGTTCAGTAGAAGTTTGGACATAGAGATTTCTACATCATAACAAAAGACTGGCAATCCCAGGTGATCCTGTCTCAGGCCGGCCCCAATAGTCCTTGAAGGAGGTCATCTCCAGGAAGACCTCAAGGCTAAGTGTTTAGCACCAGACCTTGTTCTGAATCGGGAAACATGGGAAAGTTTCAGGGTGAAACGTCTAACCAGGCTTCATGGAAACTATGAATTGATGAGGATGATGATGATATTGGATGCATGATGGGACAGTAATAGTATTAGGAATCACAATAATGTTAATCTGCAACCTTAACAGTAACTGTTTCCCCATCAGTATTGTCAATCGATACAATATTCCATGATTATTTTTCCTGATGTTAATTCATCAGTCAGCTGTACTATCATGAGTCTCTGTCTCTTCCTTCAATTCTAAAGTTGGCATTTGTGCATTTTGCTGTTCTGTTGTTGTGAGCAGAGCATGACTTGAGCTGTTACTGCCAAAACTTGAACCTTCTGTGCCACTGCTGTGTAAGTCTGTCAGGCTGACCACCTGAAGGGGATCAAAGTGTTCCCCACGCTCCGCTGCTGAGTACTCAAGATGGTGGTGTTCTACGACTGCCTCTGTATCAGGAAGTTCAGTCAAGCTGCCAGCGATAGACTTAGCTCTATAACAATCGACATCTGCAGTCGCTTCAGCATTGCCAGGATTATCTGTTGGAAGGGAAAACGATGCAAAAACTGTAGCTCAGGTTAGAGGCAATATTAGATTAATAAATGATCATATGTGTGTGTGATCTATGTTGTATGGCTAATCAGTATGGTGAATGTGAATAATTTAGATTGTTTTGTATGTCTACTGTTAGCTCAGAGTCAACTTTTGATTACTGGTAACTTCACCTGCTCATTTGTTTTAAAGACACTTTGATGAGTTCCTAAACCCTACACCCAAATGGTATTATCAGAAGTTGCTTAGTGTTTTACATCAAATGAGTGACAATTGAAATAGGATTTTGAATTTGCCAGAGCAGACCCTTTTGGTACAATTTTTAAGTCCTTATTACTTCTTATTTCAATAAGTTTACTTGTTATCAAAGGTGATAATCAAATCTTGTGCAGGGTTTCTCAATAAACTTGAACTTGGAACAAAATATTTTGTACTCTAAAATCTGTCTTCAAAATCAGATAATCAAAGAAGTTTGGTTAAGTTTTAATTACCACTTTCATTATCATCAAAGTCAGGCTCAGGTTCTGGCTCAGGATCAGAGCTGTCCTCACGCTCATCATCTGCCATATCTCCAGTTGATATACCACATGTCAGTCTTCCTATGTCAATGTTAGTCTTGTATACGCCTCTCTAAATAAAGGGAAAACAAATATTTAACAAAATTATATAATGAAAATACTGAAAAGAACCTCTGGCTCCTATTTTTTTTAAATTGGGCAAAATATATTAAAAAATATTAAAATGTCAGTATTTGATATTGGCATTGTAGGTCCTATACCATGGGCTTAAAAAGAGTTCATTAAATGACATGATTACAAAATAAGTATGAAAATATAACATGCTACCATCATTCCACACACCTATAAGCAAATTATGATCTAAGGCTATTAAAAAATGAATTTTCATCTTAAATTGTATGAAGATTAATTGGAAGGGAAAAAAACAATTTTCAAAATATTTGTTAACTTTATTAGACAATCAATTTAAGACATAAACATCAATGTCACATGGAAATAGTCCACCTATAGGAGATGTGTCTCAAGTGGAAGTGCAAAGTGTAATTGTGATGCCTCTAGACAAATAGTTCCACTTGTTGCACATTTAAGTTTAAAGATATTGCCTTGTATATGTGATAAGGGGAGGCCTATCAAAAGTCCTATCCTATAATTTAACTTTATGAATAATCAAAATAATTTAACTTTATGAATAATCAAAGTTATGACACAATTTTTTTCTAAATTTGAGTTTGAATTGCATTATGTGAAACTGCAGTTCTGGAAACCTGTTACGCTCACAAAGTCTTCTGAGATCAATATAGAAGAGTATAAGTGGTTATTTTCCGTCGCTAGATATATGTGTGAAATTCAAAATCCAACTCTTTTATCTCATTTTCGAATAATTTTTGCTATTTCCTCTTTCTTTTTGTGTTTTTATGACTTTTAGAAGGGATTTTGGATAATATTTTGGGGTTCAATTATTTAATAAACTGGCAAGATTTTTTGTTTAACAGAAACGTTTTTACTTTTGTTTGGATGAATCAAGGATTGACAGTTGTTTCATCAAAATGAAATTATGTTGAAGAGAAGTTTGTTGAAAACTGTATCTACTGTATGGTGTACATGGACTTTCATTTCATTCAGGACATTTTTGCAGACAAGCGTTGCAAAATAGCTTTAAAATAGACATCATATCTAAACATTTCCTTTTATGCTGCAAAGTATTTTTTTTCAAATTATCTACACTTGTACAGTTTTACACTTTTATAATGATTTGATAATGTGAGATATGTAGGTCACCTCAGGTCTTGGATTCTGTTTAGTTGCTACAAGCTCTGTTTCTCTCATAGGTGAGATCTTTGTCTCTGTGATGATAGAACCATCAGGGGAACACCTGTTCAATAAGGAACAAAAACAATACACTGAAAAATTGATTTCTTATTGGGTAAAGTTAAATAAAACATGTCTAGCCTTCATAAACATTATCATTGAATTCAACAGACTTCATTTAAGTAAGTGAATTGTTTTTGTATAATAAATTAAGATAAAATATATAGGGAAAAATATGGTTCTTGGAATATCTTTGTATTTAAGGAGTTTTTCAATAGGCCATGGCCTTATTAAACACAATCAAATGTGTTTAAATATTTGAATTATCAATAGATTTTACTTCAACATATATCTAGGAATAGGCATAATCCCCCTTTTAGAATTTAGTTTAGTTACAGAGTAACCCTGTTAAGCCTGGCATAGACTCAATCAAGATAAGTTATAATGAGATTACCTCCCCTTAGCCCATGTAGAGAGTCAGAACAGATTGCTAAACAATTGTTTACACCTTGAAAATAATTTCAACAACCAAAATACCAAGTATTGCCTATGACAAAAAAAAATACAGTGCAGTGGCAGCATTAGAGCATATTTTTCAATTTAAAAACTACAAAATAGATGTATAATAGTTTGAACAATGCAGGATATGCCTTATTGAAGAATATTTTTGACATTCAAAATCAGAATATGACAAACATGATGACAAATATATCTTGAATTATCCTGTGACTGTAACATAAAAATAAAGATTAAGCTTCTATCAGAGAAAAAGACAGAGTTTATAAAAAAAATGCTGTATGGCCTCTCAAAATATATTTTTTAGGAAAATAAGTGAAGTTTTGAAGCTGCCTCATCCTTTACCTGACAGTTACCACTGTGGACTTGAGAGGAGGTGACCCAGGATCTTTAACCACAGTTCGAGGGATCACTTCATCTGGAGTTGCATCAGAAACAGCATCAGTGGACGTAACATCAGTTGTGTCAAGAACCTTCAAAGGCAAACAAATGACTAAAGTTGACAATGAAAATATATATTTACTAGTGGTCTTAGAATTTCATCTAAAAGGTTATACTCACTTCATAGGCACTAAAAAAGATGTCACTCCAAATCATTATCTTAAAAAAAAGACGCAGATAAATAGAAAATGTTAGACTTAAAGACAAAGCGAACACAAAATATGCAAAAATAAGATTATATGGTCAATATCCGAGCTAGTAGCCTAAATAAGAGATCCCCTTCATTTCAAAACGAAATATTGCTGTATGCATTTGTATCAGTAATACTCAGTTGAAGTCAACGAGATTTGGGTCACTGTTATCTCCCTCGTATTTATATCCCATCGACAGGTCAATGACACTGTTCAAATAAAAAACTGGCCCCAAAAAAATTGTCTTTATTTGTTTATCCTGATAATGTGGTAGACAAGAAAAGGCAAGTTCTACCACTTGATAATATTATAATCTTCATACAAAAAAATAATAAAACTCATTATCTGTCTGTTCACAATCCCTTTAATGGCATATAATATATGCAGAACCTGTTGTAACCAATCATCATCATCTTGTTTCAAGATCATTCTCCTGACCTATTTTGTCGAGGCAACATGTACCTTTCAGGTTCTTTAAGCAATCTATTGGTTGCTTTACCAGTTGTTTACCAGGTTTGAATGAGCATGTCTGTATAAACCAGGTATACACCAACACTGAGTTGTTTGAAAAGTGATATGCACAGCTGTTCCGAGAAATAGATAGCAAAAGAGATGAAAGTTATTTTTGGTTGAAACCAACAGTCATAAAGCAACTTTGTTACTAAGCTTAGGCATCTTAGATTGCACACATAGCCTATGTTCTATAGCCAATTTATAATAAGTATGCCCACTTAAAATGGATCTGAGGGACCCGATCAAAAGCAAGCGTGCATTTCCCAAGAGGTTTGATTGTGTTTGTATGGTTAGTGGTTAGCACCATAACCAGGGAGCCACTTTCCACAAATTTTCAAGTATGAAAACTTCTAATTCCTGCATTGCAGGCATTGAACCACAGATCAAGTCTCTTATTTATTCACCAATAGTAACATATTTTACATGAAAATAAGGACAGATGAAAAAGTTTTAATCAACATGTCTGTAAAAACATACCTTCTCTATGTCTTTGTCTTTTTTCTTCTCAAGCGTTCCTTTACTGCTCTCTTTATCAGTGTCCATTTCCTTTTGATACTCAATAGGCCCTGACACTGTGATTCTATATCAAAGTAGAATAAGAATGATATAGAAAGGAAACACACAAAATTGAAAAGACAGAAAAACTAGACGTTAAATCAAATGAATTAAAAAACTAAAAAGTTTGGCAGCACTTTAAAAAATGTTGTTTGGGGTAATTTCTGTGGCTTAATGCATAAACCTGCCATTTTTCCAGGAATACCATACTTTAGTGATTTCGGTTATTGATTTTTAGTGATACCGAGAGTGACGTCCTCAACCCAAGGGCAAAGATTGTTTTTTTTTTAACTATTCAAAGAATAAAAAATCTTTAATGTAAGTTCAAAGCAAAAACATTAGAGATCCAATAATTGAAATCACTATCTGTAGACTTACATTCCAAAAAAATGTTTGCCCCATGTACGAAGATTTTTGTAATCCAAAATCCCTGTGTTCACATTATAGCATTAAACGTCCATATTCATTGGTTTTTCAGCTTACGACGTCCATATTCATTGATTTTATACATTTTAAAAAAAATTGTTTGAAAATAACTAGTGCTGTCTCATTACTCATTTCTATTATGACATATTGTACGCCAAATGCAAGAAAAGTACCTGACGGCCAACAAGACACTTTACATGGCCTTTATAGACCTGGA
>JAUUEB010489687.1:0-10750 GCA_032362205.1 Clione limacina | reverse complement strand
GGATGAAAGAAAAAATGTCTGCAACCTCCCTGTCTATGTCTCTGATAAGAACGAGGAAGAGAAGGGGACAGAGAACTGATCCTTGTGGGATGCCAGAAAATAACCGGTTTGGGAGTTGACTTTTTGCCATTGATAACAACAGCTTGGGTTCAGTATTTGATATTGAATTATAAAACAGATGGTTATTAGGGGTTTTATTTTAATAGTTTTTTCGATCCGCAAAGTCTTGCTCGCGAAACTCAGCTCGGCGCGCAAACTTTGCCAGAGTTATTAAAATATTTTGCTCTTTCCTCAAATCTCTGCATGTCACAAAAATTGGAGACATCATAGATCTCATGGTATATTTTCTTAAACTGTATCTAACTCGAAACCCCCAAAAACTGAGATCCGCCCTTACGTTATATCGACGACGATATAAATGTATTTAGCTTAATCCGGTCTTAGTTACCTATCCAGATATTACCAATTTCAATGTATGTTTATGGTATCACTACCAGGGTTGGTTTCATATAAATCAATTGATTTATTTGTTTTTTTTTAACATTATTTGTGGGATTTTTAAAAAAAACAAAAGCCATGGTTTATCAATTTTTTTATTCTTACACTTGTGTAAAAACAATAGTTTCAGGTTCCTCTCAATTTAAAAGTTATCTGCTTACTAAGAGATTAAAAGTGACATATCAAATTGATGTTAAACAGTTTTTTGTTCCCATAACTTAATAAAAAAAAACTAAAAATTAAAAAAATTCATTAAATCTAATGAATTGATTTTTTTGAAAAAAATCGCCAACCATGTTGGTTAGTAGTAATTGGAATATGAAAAAAAAATTGTGTGGGAATATGCGAACAACCCCCAACTTGACCAAATCCAAGATGGCCACTAAATCACTATAAAAAGTACACAAAATAGAATATCCCCTCTAATAATTGACATAATTTAGCACTTTTTGTTTCAAACTATATGTTTTGGCGAGTATTGAATACAGTGAATAACTAATAATACATAGAAATACATTTAAAGACCAAAAACAGGTCAATTATCAGAAAATAGACACATTTTCATTTTACAGGTGAAAAATAATAAATAATCAATGCGTTTTATCTTTTGAAATAAAAATGATGGTACATATGACAAAGGAAAGTTTTTAGGTTCATATATTTGTTCTTTCTTTTAAGAAACAAGAAACATTTAATGTATATTGCTTTATATTTAAAACAAAGGATTACGACCAGATGACATCGATAATTATTGTTGGGTTATTAGTATTACATGTACATATGAAAAAATAATGTTGTGCTCACAAATTATACTCCCTTTTTCTTTATCTTGTTACTCCTTCTTCTGCTTTAGGTTTTGGTTGATCAGAGCAATAGTATCTTTTTTTTACCGCGCACCTTTTATTCAAAGAATTTGGTCCATTCCTGTCTCATGTAACTCAGGTTCTTCAGAAAACCAAGTTTTTTCATCATTGTCCATTTTCTAAAGATAAGATAAAAGGAGTTTTTGTGGAGGAATGATTTCCTCAACAATGGCAAGGTACCACTGATACACTTGAAAATTATCTATCCAAAAAGCTGCAACATGTTCACCTATTCCTATACCTAGCCCAGTTTCAAAAGAAGCCATTGTATTACTTTCTGACACATGTGACCTTGTGAATCTAATGATGGGGCAGACAAAGCATGGAGAACATTGTGCAGATCTCTTATTTTGAGGTTGCTTGCAGGTTTGGATGAATCGAAGAAATTACTTACATTTTCTGAGTATTCATCATTAGTCAAGTTTTTGTGTTCTTTTTCAATCTGTAAACAGCAGCGGTCGGTCTTTAGGAACAGACAGATTTATTTGTTTTTTTTAACATTATTTAGGGGATTTTTAATTTAAAAAAATCAAAGTCCATGATTTACGAATTTTTTATTCTTGTGTAAAAGCAATAGTTTCAAAGCTTCCTCTCAATTTAAAAGTTATCTGCATACTAAATGATTTAAAGTAAAGTGACATATCAAATTGATGTTACAGTTCTTTGTTCCCTTAACTTAATGAAAATCATAACAATCAATTTATTTGATTTTTTCCAATTGAAAAAAAAATGCCAACCCTGCTAACGATAACCCCGTTCTTCCTAACTCCTATGGTGACCCAGATTTCTTTGTAATCTAGTATGATCGATCGTGTTAAGTGGGTTGCGAAATTCGCTCACAAAGCCATGTGACTGACAATCTTACATATAGGCCAAACAAATCTGTGGCGGTATAGATGACCGACAGTGTTATTGTTTTAAAGTAAAAAACGCACAGCGCCCCTATGCCGATACACAGCCCCCCTATGCCGATACAAGAAGCAATAAAAATAACAAAGATTAATAGATAAAAGGGCAATATTACTTTGACGGCTCAATTAGAGGAAATCTTAGATATGTTTTTAAATGGAAATTTAGTCGGCTTTTGAACGATGCCAATTATATTGACCTGGTAATGTAAATAAAAAAGTTCAAAAAGAAGTAAATCAGTGCGTTTTAAGATCTAAAACGTTATTTAAAAAAATGTTCGACTCAATATTTTATTTTTTTATATCATAGAATAGACCATTATCTTTCTTGTGATATTTTTTTTTTAATTCTTGGAGAAATGATGAAATTATCGGTGAAAATCACAGTTTTGATACATTTCTTAACATTTTTAAAAAACACCCTGTGACGATTCTTGTTAGGGCTAGTCACTACTCATTTGCTACTCACCCAGTCAGACATGGGTACGAAGCCGGCTTTGGCTTCGTGAAGCCGCAGTTTAGAAGCCAAGGCTTCATCCTGTTTTCAGAGACAGGCTTCAGCTTTGTCCTTTTTTGGAAGAGAGGATTTGGCTTTGTGATATTTCCAAAAAGAATCCATTTCTGAACACAAGCAGAAATCACAAGAAGAGGGCAATTAAAAAGTCTGATTTCATTGGTTGGCTTTTGAACACATATTTCCATTTGCTTATTTTATGAGGTCGATCAATGAGGTCAAAAGTAAAAAATCTGTAATCAATGTTGTTACTTGGCCATTCTTTGTAAGACTACCTTATGCCGTATTAATGTGGATAAGTAACTATGCCCGGATAAAGCGTTGTATGTTGTTATTGCACATGTCATTGTATGCTGTTATTTCTTTGTCTTCCTCAGATGAGGTTTGTCAGGATATGGAGCTGTTTCAAGCACAAAGTTTTGGCTGACATTGGAAATTAAGATCTAGAAATGTGTGTCAATAAAAGTGATTTATTTTGACTTCAGATACTTGAAATTAACATCTAGAAACATGTGTACAAGAATGTCATCAATATTTGACATAAGACAATGGTGAGGAACAAATGTAAAAGAAATATATCAAATTCTTACTGAAAGAATTTAGAAATATCTAGAAACAATTGTCAAAGAAAGATATCATCCTCTGACTGGAGAGAATGGTTAGAACCATCTAGAAACAAATGTCAATGAAAGAAATCATCTTTTCAAAATAATGTTGAGAAATATTTAGAACCATGTGTCAAAGAAAGTGATTGTCTTAGACTGAAGAGAATGGAGGATAGTGACAATTTTCGTCACATAAGCAACATTATTTTTGATGAAGATATGAAAGACCACACTGGCACACTCCTCAACACTGGTACACTCCTCAGCACTGGTACACTCCTTCCTCAAAGTGGCTACACAGATGAGACTGGTCAAGTGAGTTCATACTCTCGAGCAGTACGCCGTGAGGCAGACGCCATAGCGTGGTCAGCGCATGCTTTGGTTAAGCCAGAACATGCTATGGTCAAGCCTGAACCTCATTTTGAGTTGTCATGGAATGTAAAACAAGAAAGTGATCAAGTTGTTCAAATGACCAGATGTAGTGTAAAGGAAGAATCAAGCTCAGAATTCATGTATAACAACAAGAATGTAGATGGCTTGTCTGATCTGTCCAAGGATAAAACTATTTATGTCAAACAGGAAATGAATGAAGTGAGACACCCTAAAGGAGGATGTTACAACCAAGCCTTGTTCGGGGGAGGAGAAGGTAAGATGATTTTATCTAACATTGTTCTTTTATTACATCAAACAAGAGGAGAGGGGTCTAGAGGTTTTATAATTTTTTTTCATGGGCTAAATACTCAATTTTGTATGACATAATAAAAGAACATCCTTAAGGATATATTATCATACGTTTTGTTTTTGAAAAAAGTATTTGTTACTGGGATGATGATTTTTAGTAGAATTACTGAAATTAGCAAGAATTATTATAATTATTATTATATTCATATATTCATATATTTGATAAGGCCAAAAAAAATAGGTCTGTTTCCACTAACCCGACTGACCCTACCAGATTTTTTTCAGAATTGTTTTTTTTAGATTTTTTATTAGATCCTATTCTGAACTGATCATCACTGTAAAGTGGAAGTACAGTCTTTCTGGTCTCCTTGAATCCAGCAATCATCACATTTTTGACATTTAGTTGGATTTTGTTGATGTTTTTAAGACTTGTTCATCGCCAGTAAAAAAAATTTCAAAAAAAAATAAAAATTCAATCCCTACCTACCTACCCTATTTTGTTGGACCATGTTGGTGGAAACAGACCTTTTTTTTGGCCTAAACAACACAATCGCATACCTTTCTGCCCAGGCAGTTTGACCTGTATTCTGGATGTGCTTCCAACAACAGCTGGATAAACAATCAGATGAGGGGCATCCAAAGCTATGCGACATAACAATTCTGAGATACTCTGTCGAACATAACTTTCTGGGTGACTCAGTCGAGAAAAGAGTTGGGGGATGATACCTACAAGAAAAATATCAACATTATATCAGAAAAGTTGATAAATTAATTCAACAATAATATATAAATAAATATGTGACCAAGTTTATCAGAAACTAATTAAGAAAAATATTCATAAGATAAACCTTAACATGTTATAGTTTCAGCTTTTATAAAGTGAACAAGACAAAAACAAAAGACTTTGATAATTCAATAAGCAATGAAATACATGTTAAGACCCATGATCTTGGCTGACTTGCCTGCACTTCCTCACTATGAACTCCACTATGATCACTTTCGAAATAGAAGAGTAAAAAGACAGGATAGAAAATTTATTCTAATTTGACTTAAGAAGCAATTATGTTAAAAAAATCATATCCCTGGCATATTAAAAATCCTTATTGAGGCTTTTTGAGTTGTTGAATATAATGAACAAGAACAACATTATATCTCAATTCAGAAAAGTCAATATGTCATGACGAGCTCAGCAACAGCAGTGGATTTCAGTCTTACACCAATTACATGTCTGGAGGCTAGGCTTCTATTAAGGACAAACATATTGCTCAAACATTTAAAGAACCAATTTAATAAAACAAAAACACATTTAGAGATGAGAGAAATGTTGTTATCCTTAATTCAAACCACAACAGGCTATAATTATATCTTCATATTTAGACCACTCCCAACTGGTTGAAAAAGTTTACCTTTCCATGGTGCAGTCGGTGTCTGTGAAAGTCCAGTCTCCAAAACTTCTCTCAGTTCTGAGGCATACTTCACAAGCAGTCTTAGCAGACGTAATGTTGATGTTATTGTGCCACCTTCCTTCTTCTGACTTTCATTCTGAAAAGAAATGTGATAAACATAAAGTCAGAATATATCTTAAGAACTGAGTAAGAATAAAAAAAACAACAGAGTATTTATAGATCTCCCAAATCCATTAGGCATGCCTATGTCAAATATGACTAAAAAAGTTTAGCTGACATGAAAAAAGAAGATAAAATAAGACTTCAAAAGGTATCTTATTCAAAATCTTCTTCATCTTTGGGGAAATCCTCATCACCTCCCAAAAAATCCTTTAAAATGATAAACCCCAATGCTTTAAAAAATCCTACCTGTGTGCTTTGAAGTTAGTTGTCTCAATGAGATTAAAAAGTAAACAGAAATCTATTCATTGAAAAGTTCTTGTGTTCACTAAATCACAAGGAGGGACACAACCATTTTCCCAACTTGACTACTGGCCAAAGGCATAAAAAGGTTGAAACCACTACAAAAGCCAAAGAACATCTTTCAAATTCACTGCCATTATAATGCGACCATCATTATTAATCTCTCAACTTAGGACTTAATTTGGAGCTGATTAAAGATAAAGATCTGAGATTGAGGTATCTCCATAGAGGTGGAGCTGGGTCTAACGATATAGAGGTTACTCAAAGGAGATGGAGCTAGCTATTTTACTAAATTTGACGACTGAACGCGCAAAAATCTAGCCCCATTTCAGATTTGGCTACCTCCAGGAAAATTTAATATACAGGCATGGACTATTTCAAATAATCACCCGTAGTCAAACCCCCATTTAACTGGAAAAATTATTGTAATGTTTTTCAAATCTGTTGCAATTTGTCCTTTACTAAGCCAGCACTCTTTATAAAGACATTCCTCATCTAAATTGATCAACTTTGTCTTACCAATCCGTTGACATGGAGATATGTGAAGTAAGCTTTGGCAGAGAGTTGATAGTAATGGTAGACTCTCTTTACTACCCCTCTCCACACTGAGATGAGCTTCTCAATACAGGGATCTATAGGTCCTGACAGGGACAAGGAACATGCAAGGAGACGCTTCCTCACTGTATCTGTTCCATCATCATACATACTCTGTGAAAGATTTCAAAGTTAAACAATAATACTATTTTGAGAGAGCTTTTTATATGGGATTAAGTAAGTTAAATCTCATTCCAAATAATAAACCGTTCAGCTATACTGATATCATATGTTAAATGATAGATGTACAAGATGTTTCAAGACTAGTCCAAGACACATATTTTCTTCCAAAACATCCAATTGAGGGAAATCTTGAAAAGTGGGGTCCAGATAAAAATACAGCGGAACATAAAAATATTTTACAAGGATGTCCAAAAATGAATGACATAATAATAAACTTACATAAGTCAAAAATTGTTTTTAGCAGGTCAAACTTTGAATATAAGAAATTGTATAAACGAATGTAAGCAAGTTAAACTTTATTTTTAAAGATTGCCAATATCCGCAAACCTATGCTTAACATTTAATATTCAGTGTTTTAAACTCTAATACATGGTTTGTAAGAGGTGGAAGGAAGGCTTTATTTCACCAGCCATGGTCACATGTTTGTGTTTAAAATTACCAAATGTTATAAAGACTAAAAGTTTATCTTGATTAATATACCTGATCCTGATCCATGATGTCTTCATCACTACTTTCTTGGTTGTGAATGTGGCTAAGAATAGACAGAACTTCCTTCTCTTCAATGCTAGTTGTGCCCTGAAAATAAGATCAATGTCATTTGATTACAAATAAGCAAATCCAATTGAGTTTAAAAGCATTTAAATATGATCATATTCTGTCAACAAACTAAAACAAATGTAAGAAAAAACAGTCAAGAGTAGTTTGAATACAACTTTGATACAGCACTTCTAGACTGACAAGTTGCACCGTTTCAGATAACAAAAAAGGAAAGAGTAACATTTTCTCAGAAGAACTAACAACACATATTCTTCTCTTAAATAATCTCAAAAGACAGAAACACATATTTTAAATGTTACTTTGCCATGTTGAATAAAAAAAAAACCTTGATGGAGTCAACATTTACATACAACTGTGTTTTCTTCTTCTATCAATATAATATTTTGAGATTTTTATTAATTTCTTTTATCAAAATAACCATATAAACAAGCAATTATATCTATTTTTTTTTTTCTTAATTGCTTTTCGATTTCCCTTTCAGGTCGTGATTAGCAACATTTACTATATCACAAATATTCAATCAACCAACTTGTGAAATATTGAGCCTCACAAAAAAAGCATTTCTACAGCAACCAAATTGAATACCAGCTATATGCTTCTTCGTGATTTATACAGACTAAAAATTAAATTCTGACCTAGTTCAGGTCAGCAGACAAATAAGTTAATTTAAAAACAGTGCATACCTGTGGCAACATCTTGATGACTTGAGCTTCCTCATCAGTAGACAACTTAACATAGCCATTGCTGTTTGTCAGAGAAAGCAAGAAAACATTTAATAAGAGCACATAGGTCTGTACATTACAAAGATAATAATGTCAAGGAAATTTAATCATTCTTTATAAGACCAACAATATATCAAACCAACCTTAATAGACTAAAAGTTTCCTTAAATTAGATGCATATTTTTTAAAGCTAGTTTTTAGTTTTGTAATTCTTTGGCTGTGTTGTTAGCATTTAGCATACATAGTTAGAAAATAATCATTATGTTGCAAATCAGGTCTTTGTATGTGTTCCACAGAATAGTTACAAGATAAATTGTCAAACATTTCAGATTTCAACCTGCAATGTGAAAGAACATTGTTTTACCACTTTTCATAAAAAGTGTGAATGAAAGACATTCAGAAAAAGAGTAAAACTCACCTTGCATTATCAACAGTCTTTCGGCCCCATTTATAACACCAAGAAGCAAGAGAGAACCAAGCTTTTGCAAGACTTGGGCTTTGCATACTGCTAAGATGTAGCAGACGTCCCAGCAGACTCTCAGACTTGGACAGCAAGGGACTAGAACCAATAGAGTCACCTTAAACACAAAATATAAAACATGAATGTGTAAAATTATTTATAATCTAAATCTGTTTTCAATTATAAATTTTCAAATATTATATCAGTCAACAAAAATGTCAACCTACTGCCTCAAATAAATAGAATAAACAATCATTAAAGCTCAAAACTTCTAAAGAGTGACAAGAAATTAAATTATCACATTCTGTATCTAAAAGAAATACCAATAGCACCTGTTTTCTACTGTTGTGTAACTTACAGAAAATAATGTGTTGCCATACATAAGATGTAAAATGTAGCACAACTCTTAAATCATACTCAATCCGTTTACCAGCACAGGGCCAACCAGCAAAGATCATTAATATCCTGTGGGGTTGCTGCTAAATTACCTAATTCTAAAATCTTTCATATTAGCTGGTAAGAGCCACCGGGCGACAATATTAAAGGAATCATTATAAGTCTCCAAAAAGTTTACATGCTGTACTCATAGTTGCTTGTGATAGTTGGTCGACAGTGTATATTATTGGATTACCTCTTTGAAGAAGGGTTGCATGGCCTTGGTTGACAGCACCACACTCTAATTCTAACAGATTGTTCAAGGAGGCCACCCAGCTAGGGCAGTTGACTGAGTTGCTAATCAGGGCTTCTTCTTGAGCATCTGACATTTTACTGAATTCCATCTGTGAAAAAGAAGTTGATAAAAATAAACCCTATAATAATTTATAATGAAGATAAAAACAACAATAAAAAACCTGAAAAGGTCAATTCACAATTCTCTCTACTTTGTTATTAATTTTATAAGAAACTTTTAAAAAAATGTGCAAACAATGGCTTATGTCACAAATTTTACAAAAAAACCTAAATTATAAGAAAACAACTATTTTACAATAACACAAAATAAGAGAACATAGCAAACACTAATTAGCTTCCTTTAGGCTCCCTTCCTGAACCAGAAAATGTATTTAACTTGTGACACTTACATTTAAAAATAAGACACATGTTAAAATCCTGTTCAGAAACACAGCATAGGAAAGGTCAAAGTGATTTGTCCAAATTGCTGTAAAGGGTTGATGAGTTCTTTTCATACAGTTCTGTATTTCTGTAATTCAATAATGTTTAAAAAAAACCTCAATAGATTATTGCAAATCCAAAAATTTCCTGATTTGCAGAAATTTAACTTTGAACAAAGTAATTCAGTAATAAACAAACCTGAAGCCATTTGACAAGGGTGAGGAGAGATCTAGCGTTAAGGTTAGAACACTCTGCGTCCAACATCCAGTGGGTTGCTCCATCTGGGGGCCAGCTAGAGGAAACCACACTACCAGCTAAAACATCCAATGAGCCATCTTTGTTGTTAGAAGTCCTTAAAAGCTTTGCACCTTCCCTCTGTAGAAAGATAATCAGCTTCAATAAGATACATTTTACACATCAGTACAGTTGTTAATTTTAACTCAATCAAGAATAAAAGGATGTCAAGAACATGTTAAAAAAGATGATTAACGAAAAAACATCTTTGATGTTTTCAACATTTTGGTCACCTTAAGCTTTTAATTTATTTTAAGACATTCTTTGATATAAATCCTCTTCATCACACACACACACCAAAGCATAGACAAATAAATAACCCTCTTCCAAAAGAAAAGTCTACCAACCTGCAACTTGAGTAGATCTAGTTGTTTTAGACTACCAGAGCATGCCAAGGGTCTGATCTTTGTCAGACTAGACAGAAGTGATGTCTGAGGCTGCTGTGTATCCAGGACTGATGTGCACTGTCTAAGCAGAATGTCTTCAGCTGTTGCTGTGTTCAATTGCTTGCGTGCCAGGTTTACTACTGCCAATCTCAAAGATGACAACTGATCCTCAAGCTCTGGTTAAGAAAAAAGAAAAGAAGTTCAGAAGTGGTTTCACAAAAGCTAACACTTGCAAAAATTACACTTTTCCTAGCCAGAACATTTCAGTTCCAACAACTTCTTAAGATAACAGAATCATGCGGATAGAGGAATTAAGGTCTTTTCATCACAAACAAAGCCAAGATAAAATCCTCAGGCAGCAAATGATGATAATGAGATCAATATGTTTGAAAAATATCTCGGCACACCCAGGACTCGAACCTGCGCACACACCTGCGCCAAACAGAACTTGAGCTAAGCACACTGACCTCCTTACCACAGAGCCCTGTAAAAGGATAGCGCCTATC
>JAUUEB010489676.1:0-10750 GCA_032362205.1 Clione limacina | reverse complement strand
TCTCTCTCTCTCTCTCTCTCTCTCTCTCTCTCTCTCTCTCTCTCTCTCTCTCTCTCTCTCTCTCTCTCTCTCTACGTCTACGTGGCAATCATGAGATCAATCTCAAAGACTTAATCTCTCATAAGCCTTAAGTATGTATTAGGACTAGAAGCTGATCACTGGTCAATTGAACAGTAGTTTGTCAATATCAGTCATAGGCGGATCGCTAAGCTTGGGATCACTATCAAGAAAAGAGGCAAATTACAGACCCAAATTTGACAATGCACGTTTATATCAAAAAAGTTTCATAATTTAAAAACCTGTTACGAAAAATACGGGGGAAAATCCGCAATATTTCACCATAGATGACTTCATCAGGACAAACAAAAACATAGAAAACAACGACGTTTAAAAATGCATGAAAAAAACAGAAAAAAAACAAACTTGTCTTTACCAGTGAGGTAACTATCAAACATAAAATAACATATACACAGTTCATTTGGATATAACAAAGTTCAAAAGAAGTCCAATTATCGACAAAAACTTTACAATTATTAATTGGAAGCTAAAACACGGTCTATGTTATGTAATTCATATTCGTATTTTGTTTTTTGGTTTTCTAGGAATCCTTTTTTTGTATAAAAAGATTCCCAACTTAGACTTTGTTATAATTGCCCTTAGGGGCCAAATTGCGATTTTGAAAGCTAACTTTGTTCCTCAGTCTAATGAAGTTGTCTGTAAAATAATGTTTCTACAATTTTCGGTGTTAACAAGATGACTGAAGACAAAGGTCATTTGATAGATTATTTCATAGGCGCCTGTCTATATTAGCTTCGATCATAAGCACTAACACTAAACGAAAAAGAAGAACAATATGCTAAAATAAGGGGACAAGACAACAAAATCATTTATTTCTATTATAGCAACTTAAAACCAAAATGATTACTGAGTCGCCAAAGAGCGTACCTGCTGTAGTTCAATTGTTCATACTGAAGCTTAAACCCGAGGGGGCTAGTTCAATTCACAAAAACCGATAATTTTTCTAATGATAATCTGCTGATATTTTAACATAAATTGTGATATTGGCTGGATAATAATGGCTATAGGTGGCTTTGAAAGGATTGCCAACAACGGATTTTGACACATATTCGATGTATTAAGAAGATGCGTGTCCTGTTCCGATAAACAACATTACTAGTTAGTACTACGCCATTCTAAACAATAGCAATATACTTTTTTGTCTGGACAGTTCCTTTGGGTTATTACAAAGCTCAAGGGATGTCCACATATCGACAAAAAATGTCGATAATAAATTCAGTCGTCAACACCGAAGACAGTGAATCAAGAAAGACATTTAGCAATACTTTATATGCGAATGAACAAGAAGATAGGAAGCTGAATAATCAGCGAACTGATACTGGTCTCAATAGTTTAAGTCCGAGGAATCAGAAATGAAGACATCGATCTGGTGACAGGCCTCAACTTGAGACACCTCTCGACCTTACGCGTCTATGAAGGACAGGATTTTATCGAGTGGATAATGCGTACTTTTTGGGAAATAGATGTAATGAGAATGACAAAATCAACGAAACATCCAATCTGAGTTTAGGAATGTGATTCACAGTTGATATAAAAGATTCACAACTTAAGCATTTGTACAATACTAAAATCAAATCTGGAAATGGTGAGAGTTAATCCAATGTATGTACATGAAGTAAATTATTGGTGTTGTGAAATGTGTAGGATGAGTTGCACCATCTTTAAATACGCTAAAGTTTATTGAGTAGCAACTCTTGCTAAGTAAAATACTAATATTGATTTAGTGCAAGGGCTATCGAAGGCTATTGGCAGCAACATGATTCAAACTGCTATTGCTAAATGGGGTAGCACTAAGGATGATGGGAGAATACTGTAAACGTGAAGTGCTGTTTGGATGCGTGAGAAAATCAACATACTTTTCTTCACGAAAAGAGCCAAGGAAAGCACATTGCCTATACATCGTTGAATATGAAATTATGTTCACTGGTGTTAAAACTATTCAACTTGAAAGTGTAGGCTAGCGTTTAAAAAAGGATATCACTGTATAAAATGAAACGATGTGTTACAAAAAACGAATAGTAGAATGCGAAATACTTAATCAAAATATTAGAGTGTACATATTTCAACAAAAGCGCTCAATTACACTTCTTTGTATATGAACAAACAAAAACAACAAATATGTGTGACTTCAAACTGTTACATTCAAATTGTTTAAGGTCTCTAAATAACTAACCTGTGATTCTTTTGGGTGCTCTACAGCTTTCATGTATGCTGCTTGTTATAATCATTCTAAAGCAATATTTATTGAAATTATGTTATTGAAACATACCACCCATCAGATTTGCGAAACACCCCTTTTGAACGGATGTTTTCGACAATGCACTTTGATTGATTTGCACCAAACGCAGAACAAGACGTATTTTATTTTAAAATGTCGATCTAAGTTGTTCATGCAAATTATGATACAAATGGTGTAACTTGGTGAGCACACTGAATTATACTTTACAAATGAACTTGCAGTCTGTTGTGTTCAATATGTACAGGGCAGTAGAAAGCAGGGGCGTATTTAGGGTGTTTTAATATGGTGGGGGTAGTGGTATAAGGTTATTCATTGTACTGGGTATTACATCTTTAAGACGAATTTAGGGATTGTTTAGCGTCCCAAAAATATAGTAAGTAGATAAAAGAGATGGCCTTTTGCTGTTTATCTTGAGCAAATATTTCAACCTGGAACAAACAGGCGACTCTGACATTGCAAACGACAATAGCTTTATTTTATCATTTTTATTCGAGGCTCCCGTGAAGATTAGTTCTTTAGGGTCAATTAACTGATTACAGCTAGACATAAATATAAATTTAAATCAATATGAAAATTATTGAATCCTTCGACATTATTTGACTCTTTTTGGGTTAAAATTGTCTTCCGCTAAGAATTTATCTATTACATTATCTTGCTTTTCTTTTATTTTCTTCTACTTTATTATATATCTGCTCAACCTTTTAATTTACGAGTTTTTTTATTGATAAGTTTTACGTAACAGCTTGGTCCTACATTTCGATTAATAAATAATTGGGTTGTAGGACTATTTCGGGCTTAACATGAAAAAGATCATTGTCATATTCAACTCTTAAAGTTCGTACATTTTACGACTACTAACATCGTAATACTTTTGCAGTATTGCTGAAAGAGCTATTAAACTTGATAAAGAAATCATACATTCACTCAAGTCAAATTTGAAAACACTTTTACTATTGCTAATCTTAATATATGATATATGCATTTTGTATTGACCATTTTGTGTCAGTTTGTCAAGGCATGGTATCATGTTTTGATAAAAAGGGTGAGTAAAATGACACTCGCCATTGCATGCCACTTGGAGGCTTGTTCTACTCGATGGACAGTCTTAAAACTTTAACACACTTGAAAAAGCCATACTTATTATAATTGTTAAACTAAATGGACACATGTCTTCTCACCATTTTTCTGTTCTACCCTTTTTTTAAATTGTCGCCGTAATATTACACATACCTATATAGAAAAGACTCTTGTATGAATAATTCAGAGGGTAGTTTAGGGATTCTTATATATTCTCATATATTTCTTTTCCTAAGTGTTCGGCAGCATACATCTTTTATCTATGCTTGGTTGTTTATATTTTTTATGTTTAAACTAATGAGAGATTTAAAAGGATAAAATTACCTGTTTTTGGAAATCAATCGGCAAATAAATCAATATACTTCTATTTTCAAATGCGAGGACTGTTTAGACCAGTTGGTATATAGTAAAATATCCATGACATGTCTAAATAGTTTAGAAATACCCTAAGGAAACGTAAGATTCATAGTTATATTTAATTTTATGAAATACTCGATTAACGTTAGCAGTAACATTATGATTTATATTGTTATTGTATAATTATGACACGTGTAAACTTTGAGTTTTTCTTTTATTATAATTGTAGTGCTCTTGATTTACTGAAATTGTTCCTCCCTAGTAGCTTGTGTGTGTTATGTAACAAGGTAGTATATCGTTTATAATAATTCAACGAACAAATTGGGATTATGCGTCTTTGTTTGCATTGATTATTCCAGCCACCTCGTGACAATGACTACTTCTTATATATCAATAGCTTCATCTGTTGCTGTAGGGAAATACATTTTGTGAGAACATTTGAAGGAACAACGGACGCCATTTAGATATATTGCAGATGCCAAAATGCATACAAAAAATTAATTTATCTCTATTGAGAGTTTCAAAACGTTGTTTTGAGAAATTTGGCTTTCATGAAGGATCTCAAAGTTATCATTCAATGTAGAAATGTTTACAAGTTGCACATCAATTTATAAACGACAAAATTGTCGATCTACACGAGTTAAAAAGACAGATACATAATTTATTAAGCTATACAAATACAATGTATTGATTGAGCATTGAATAAAATCAATTTTTAATTTGAAAGGATATGACACATTTTATTAAATGAATATCTTTTAAGTGTGAATCTTATTGCAAAGGGTAAAACATGAAACAAATAGTCAACTCCAATTACAATTTTTCTTTTATTCTTGATTTTTTTGAACTTTCAGGTAAATATACACCCGTGAAAATTAGAAGACTCTAATTCATAACAAAATGTGGATAACGGCTGATTTAAAAGTCATCGTATTCTATCAAACATTATCAATACATAAGTCAACCAGACTATAATAAGATAATTGTAGTCTGGTGCTATTATGTAAACTGCTCAGAAAACTTATCACTGTAAGATTTACCCGGTTTTATATCAAGAATGTGTAGTCCAGGTTAAAAGTCGGGAGTCAAAAGCGTTTTTAGGAGTTGGTAGTCGGAGTCGGGAGGGAGTTTCTTTACCTGGCGTCAGAGCTAGAGTCTGGTTCTGACTTCTGAACCGGATTCGGGTAAAAATGTAATGTCCATTTTCCCGACTTTGAAGCTGAATTAAGATTTTTTTTACACTTTTCAAAGGTTTAAGTAATAAAGATTTGGTCGCCTTGCGAATATTGAATTTTTGACCAGAGTTGTTTTTCAAACCTGAATTCGGAGTCTGAAGTCGGAGTTAGTTAGTATTTGACGCCTGAACTTGGAGCCGGATAAATCTGTCACCATCTTTACCCTCTTATTTCCATTAGAACATCATCTGTTAACCAATTTCTTACTTCAGCTACCTGAACAAATCCATCCGTCTGTCCATTCAATATATGAAAAATTAATCAGTCCTCCAATTGGTCACGCATTCACCGGGTACATTGTATAGACGCTCTTTTTTTACTGTGTTGATACATAGAGTCTAAGCAATCATTCATATATTAATAAAACCAATATTAGGTACTGATCGATCCACACGCTCAACCATTCTCGCTCACTGAAACATCCGACGTTTTCATTACCCGTCTTACTCATACAATCCTAGCAATGAAAATACCGCTCTTACTTCATTTCCATGAAAACGGTCTACAGTTTAATCTTGTGATGGTTTATTTTCGTGTCGACGCGATAACTATTGAGTGGCACTACATTATAAGTGACGACGTTTATTGGCTTAAATTGTTGTGGACAAATAACTTGCACAATGAACCCGCTACACAAAACTACATAGAGCCAGCTTACGCGTCGCGATGTTGAAATAACAAGCTTATGTGAGGACGTGCTATTCCCAGCGGGTTGATTAGCTTCATGACGTGTCTGTCGGTTATTGACCTAACTAATCAGACTATCTTAGTCTATCAAGTGGTTTTTATGCATTATGGTACATTGTAGCAAAGGCTGATAATCTTACTCGTGTTCAAGTTTTAAGATGATATTCAAGTGTTGTAAGATATGAAGTTTTATCACATAGTCGTGTACACGACAGGAAACACCAAGTTCATGCAGCACAAGCGTATCTTAAAACATTATTAGTTCGTTGAAAAAACGGCACAAAATGTTATACTAAACAAGTTGACTATGGTATTTGTCTTTTATATTTCTTGTTTTTGCTTGCTCTAATCATTTGTCCTCCTCGTTTCTTACCCGGCAATGCACGTGTTTGCACTAAAATAGAATCGCCACTGTTTATATTGTACGTTTTGATTGATATACGTTGATGTTAGTACGAAATAAATTCAATGATACTTGAATTGTTTAATGCAATAATGTTTGAATATAACTTGCGTTTTTTTCCGTTCAAGCTGACTCGAAGCATTTCCCAAAACGTTATAGATTTATATTTAAAAAATACGTTAATCATTGGATTTAGCCAGGGTTTTCTCGCTCCCAATTCTAAACATTTAAGAACATGATGACCGTTTGTCTTTTTGAGCAAAGCTCAGTCCAAACATATGAACGAATAATTTACGTTAAGACTTATGTTGTATGGATTCATACAGATTTCATTATCTTGTCATTCGTGCATAACTCACAAACAATTATGTTAACAAGTTTTACCTAACCAATTTACTCAATCCAACTGGTACTGACCAACTAGGTTCCAAGAGATCATATATCTTCGATCATGTGAATAAAAAACATTTAATCCATAATATATCTACTTCAAAATATAGATCTGCAACAACAATACAATCTCGTTAAATCTTGCATATATTTATGTTCCATTTTGAGCATACTCTTGCATACTCAAATGTCTATATAGCAAATGGTTAATAGTCTGATTAATTATATATCTAAGTATTTGTGTTATCCCGAGATACAAACAACACGCACAACGTTAAATGCTATACAAGGGAGATCAAAGGGCCCGACTGTGCTCATCTAACAAAAAGGAAGAAGGACTCTTAAAAGGTTTGCAAACTTTAAATATGTTGGGCAAATTAGACGATCTGGATAACGAGGCAGAAGTTAAGTATATATATATCATCGACTTGTCTGAGACTAGATACACTAAGGATGGTCAGATATATCTGGAAATCGAATCATTCATGTACTTTGGAGATGATCAAAATCAACACGTGGTTGGGTTTGCGGTGAAGGCACTGGGCACTCGATTACCGCAATAAAACGATGAAACTGAAGGCACCATCTTTCATCATATCAATAAAGCCGGGGTATGCACCAACCTCATCTCATAATGATGAAGAGATATAAACGAATTTTGAATAGATGGAAAGAATGCTTAAACAAGTTATGTCAACTTATATACCGGTTATCAAGGGTGACTTTAATGCACCAAAGTGGGAAGAAAAGCATCAATATATAAATGGAAATTTTGAACTAGAAAGTAAAACTGAGAGAGTGGAGATGGTTTTACAATTACGTTAAGAAAACAAGATAAAGGTGCATAAAAAGACTTGTGTATACATGGTAAAGACCTGGAGATATCACACATAACCAATTTCAAATTCAAATTCAAAGTTGTTTCTTCCATGGCCTAGACAAAAACCCACAATCCCATTACAAAGAAAGAAGAAGGCCCTGTAATACTTCTTTCCAAAGTTAGAAATGCTATATAAAAGTCACAAAGCGGAAGAGCATCCAGGAATATGGTATAAAATAGAAATGCTCAAACACTTGGACTTTGGTGTAGAGAAAATGGCAGATCTGTAAAATGACATTTTTTTATCAAAGAAGACATGAGCAACAGAATGCTCAAGTTCACAGACCCAACAGTCTCATGTCACATTTTGTGAATATTATACAAGAAAAAATCAGTCAACAAATAAATAGAGAAGTTCGCAAGAACCAATTTGGCTTCAGATCTAATTTTCTGCTTTAATTTTCTAGCACAAAAAGATATTGAGGTAGATCAGGATCTAACATGATTCATTGACTATTCAAAAGCACTTGAAAGAGGATACCATCAAAATGTACTGAAAATGATTGGCATTATAGAAAAAAGATCCGAATATTTACAAATCTTTATTTTTTACCAAAAAGCTACTAATAGAATCAAAAACGAATTGTCACCGTTCGCAGATATTTGCAGAGGTGTAAGACAATTGTGTCTTTGTCATACTACTACTAATTTATCTTTAGAGAAGCAGAGATGAAACTGCAATTTTAGAAAACAATGAAGACAATCTGCAGATATTTGATAATTTGGTTACAAAATATAGCACCAAGGCTGGTCTTGAAATGAATTTTTTTTTTAAAAGACCATGTTAATATACAAAGACCAAGACAGTAACAACACAATTGAAATTATGGTTGATGGTATATCATTGGAGCAAGTCAGACAATACAAATACCTGGGTATGCAGATCACTGAATATCCAAGAACAGAAACAGAGCTAGAGTGCAGAATAGGTATTGCAAGGACAAAATTTCAACATTTTGACCAACCTCCTCACATCAAAACAACTGAAACTCCCCCTAAAGCTTGGTACTTAATGTTATTTTTTCACTGTCATGGGGTATGGAGAAGAAGTATTGACACTAATTCATGTACTGAAGAAAAAAATTGAGGCATTTGGAATGTTGTGTTTGAGGCTGATAGGCAGAATAAATTGGAAAGAAATACAAACTAATTGATGCAACTTAATACAAGGAGTCAACTCTTGAAAATGTTGAAGCAGAGAAAGCTTCAATATTTCAGACACATATAAAGTCAAAATGTGTTTTTAAAGCAAAGTTTGGAGGCAAAATTAGAGGGCCATCGACCAAGATGCAGACCAAAAAGCACTTGGATGGAAATCAGATATAGGCAAAGATAAGTACCAATGTACACTAATGCCTAACGACCGTCACATGTGGAGTGTCATTGCACTTCCAGGTAATCTAGGTAATCCAATCCTGATAAAATGTCAACAGAGATGAAAAAAAAGGACTTTTGTGCTAATAACGATGCATAAAAATACTTTAAACTTCGGAACATCCCATTCACAATAAAATAAAGATAAGTGCAATGACAATGCTAACAAATGTGCATTACTAAAACTAGAAAATGCCCCGTTCTCCGAACGTGTAAGACAGGTTTAAGACAGACAAAAAATAATGACGAAGAACAATAAAAAAAATCTTCCAACGTGGGTATCGAACCCACGACCCCGAGATTAAGATTCTCGTGCTAAACGCAGGACGAGAACACGCAACTACGACGTTTCAATTTGTTTATCTTCAGTAACGCAAAAATAAGGCTTTAAATCAAAAAACAAATATCGCTACACGATCCGCAACACATGAAACTTTAAGAAAAGTATCACTTGTCGATCTAAAACTTCCTAGGAAAAATGTGTATAGAACCTCCATTTTTAATTTTCCAAGCTCCATTTTAATAAGATGTATCATTATAATATTAAATAACTCCAGCTGTCTCATTTGTATCTATAGTTGATGTGAAATAAAAGTGTTTTATATTTTAGTTTTTTAGACACAAATTATTTTCTGATCGTGTTTAACGCAAAAAATTGCATAAAAGTCTTACTACGTCACTTTGACATAAATACAATACTCGATAATGCATTTTTAGATTTCAAACACAATTTGTTTGACAATATATATTGTCCGAACAATTACACACAACCTAATTTGACGCCAGCTTAAAAAAGTAACTGACGTTGTCACAATCATTCATTACAATGATGTCAATTTAAAAAAATGTCCAACTATGGTAATAACAAATAAAATTCTGTTCTGTATAACAGCTCACTAGTATTCCTAGAATTATAACCATAATACAATGTCGTATTACGTTGTAGGATACTTTAAAAGCATAGTTATTTAGAAATTTAAAAGAAGAATATGATTTTATCGATCTTGCTGTATGACAAAAGCACTTGAAAATAATGTACGAAGAAGAAAAATTGACGCCATTTACTTACCATCGAAAGAGACATTCAGGAGATATTTCTTCAGCAGTACCTGTCCATCAATTGTCTGCATAGCTATACACAGTTTATCTTCGCCAGGACATAAATCTTGGTGCATATTGTCCAATGCCCTTGCAAAGGCATGCACAGCGTCAAAGATAAACTGAACTTTGTTTTCCTGAGCCCCAATATTTCGCCTTTACACAATTTCTTTGTCGCCTTTGTCACTTGTCCTAAAGAAGATGGAATAACACCTTTCCACGAACAATCGTGTTTCTTTTCCCAGTATTCAACAAACCATGGATCCCTGTGATTTGATCTAGGGTTTAAACTTTGAAAATACCGTTCGAATTTCTGCAAAGGACTCGATTTAAGCTTTACAGTTATAGCCCCTTGAGCTACTCGAGCATTGTTTTGAACAGGTGCTTGTCCATTTCCCCATCCATCACTGGCTATCCACACAAATTTGCCTGTAAGGTTTTGACGTTTTGCTGCGTCAAGCAAACCTGTAGCGTCCTCAGAGCGGCAAAATACAACAACAACGTGAGCTTCCTTTTTTTCAAGAAGAGATTTTATGACGTCATCATATTCGATGCTACTAGCAGATAAGCTGATCTCAATATCCGCGGCGATGCATATATTTTTAGACTTTGCTTCGCTCGTAAATGACTGAATTCCAGACTCACCGTATTCGCCCTCCGAGTGCACAACTGATACATAGGTCCAGTTAAACTCGTATACGATATCAACTAAAGCACGTGCCTGAAGTGTGTCTGGTGGAACAGTACGCACAAAATAATCGTACCGCAATTTTTCACTGAGTGATGCGGAAGTTGAAGCATAACTGAGGTCGTATGATAGGAGATTGATTGTAAATTGTCTATTGATAGATAAGAACAGTTCACAGTAAAAAATGTGTGCACCCCTCTTTCAAAGTTCATCCTCATTATAAAGTAGATAAAACAAATGGTTG
>JAUUEB010489665.1:648-10751 GCA_032362205.1 Clione limacina | reverse complement strand
CACATGCATACAAATACAGCCAGCCACAAACGAACAAACAAACAACGGGATTTTGAATTATATTATGTAGATTGCCATTTGGACACTGCTTCTTCCTTTACTTATTCAAACTGTGCCGAAAAGCGCCTTATTTGCTTGTTGGTCATTTCTACAACACTTTTGCATTGGAACCTCAGTGGGGAATGAATAGGTAGTCGGGTAACACCGACGTGACGAAGTCGCTAGTTATGAATATGTATGAGGGTGTATGATTATGGATACACCTCAAATTCCCTGAGAAGCACCCACCGATTGTAGCTTCCATGTGTTGATGAAGAATGTAAACACCTACCTATATTCTATCGGTCTAGAGCAAAACCTTGCAACTTTAGAGATCAAGTTATTTTTGTGTTTATAATGTTAAGAAGGGTCCATGAAGTGATAAAACGTTGTTTTTACAAAAATCGTACTTGGGCAACTCTTGTTATAGCATAAATTCAAGATGGCCTCCGTCCATTTTCAGTTTATCTCCACAACTAAGAATCTCAATATATAGCCGTATGATATCACTTTTCATACGTTTATTGATAAGGAATTTTCATTTCTGGGGTCACATTTTAGTTTCAATGTCATTTCATAGGTCAAGGTCATTTGGGGTCGATATATTTATTTGATATTTGTTGTAATATTTAATCTTTTGAGCTAGAATCTTTTACAGTTTTTGTTATTTATCTGTACAAAATTATTAATCAAGGTCATTTTAAGGTCACCTAGAATTTTCAAGGTCATTAACACGAATATCAATTTATGTATGAACTGAGATAGAAGTCACATTTTTGTTTATAATTTTCACAAAACTGTAATTATACGACATTTTTTACTGTCAACTTAATAATTAAAGAAGGAAATGCTGATAGTTGTTTTCAACTTCCGGTTTCCTTGCGCTAGATAACAATTTAAACACAAATATGTAGTTTTAATTACAAACGGCATACTTTGACTTGAACGTAAGTGTTATACTTAATGTCTTTAGGACTTTGATTTGCCTTTTCCATTTTCAAGTTAAAAATGTGAATTCGACCTCTAATTACCACTTTTGACGTTGACCTTAAACTTTGACATTGTCAGTGACACCACCATTGGACTCATCGGCAGTGCTCTGCCTGACATTTTTGACCATAGGACAAAATGTCCTGAACCAAAAAAAACTATAGGACATTTTGTCCTGTATGAAAATTTCAAAAGGACATTCGGAAAATTGTATACATCAATACAACAAAAAGGCGTCAAGCAAGCAGCATGTTTCAAAATCAACGCTTTATTCAGACCAAATAACCAAACCATAAAAGTGGCCTGAATAGCAATATCAATCAAACTGAGTTTTTTTTTAAATAGTTAACATTTTCAAACAACCCAGGTCAACAAAGGATATGGCAATGACATTAGATTATGATACGAATTACTAAATATGGTGAGAAAGCATCATCATGAGCATGACTTAAAATAAAGTGAACATTTTAAGAGAAATGTTATGGAATAAAAAGAAACGTTATTAAAATGAGTGACATGACTCAAGACAAGATTTAACTAGTGACTAGAGACAAAAGTCATGGATTTGTGTTGGAACTTCAAACCATTTAAGTTTCATCTGTTGGTAATGTATAGAATATGTACATATATGCATTCCTTCACAAAAGAATTGGTTACAATGCCATCGTCTTTGCATGAAAAACAAAACATTTTCCCATCATCAACAGTTAGCCAGGGGAACTCTTTGAACCACACACTCGCCACTTTCCGTGCGGGTGCGGGTAGTGGTGGTAGTTTCACTTGACGTTCCGGGAATAGATTGAATATATTGATGATAAACCTCTACCACATCGTTTAAGACATGTTTTGCTATCTCTGTGGAATTTGAATGTTTAACTTTTTGAAAGCAAAATGTCTTTTGGCCTTGTTCAATTTTTATTCTTTTCTTTATGGCATGCTTTTGTGTGACAGATTAAAAGAGTACTAGATTTGATGGCCAGGCACCGACATCGGTCCTGTTTCAAGAGTGTTTTCATTTACACGAAATTCCAATAAATGGGATTTTCGATTTCCATTGTTTCTGTTTCAAAATCGGAAAGATCCTGGTTTATATTGATATATTTTTTATGGAATAATTTAATTTAATTCATATCTTATATTTAGTGATTGTCCGCATGGTCGGTCAACGCCGAATCGGACACTTGTCCGCTAGATCTTAATCGTATCGGACATTTTGTCCTGTCTGGTTGCAATCGATGGGACATTTGAGATTTTATCGGTCAATGTCCGGAATTTAGCACTACAGGAACAGCACTGTTAGCTTAACTCTCTCATTTTACAAATAAAGATGTATTATGTACATACAACAGCAACATGAATAAATATCTTTAATACATATCCTTATTTACAGTTATTGTATATGCAATTGATATGATATAATGAGAATAAGATGTGCATGTAAAGCATGATTTGTTTTACTTATCATTTTTTGCGTTTTCCATTATTTAACTTTCATTGTCATTTTTGCAATAATTCAAAAGTAAAAATATTTGTTTTGTAAATGTACAGGTTATACTTTGTGAAAAAGTCGCCAATTAAGAAAGTTGTCATTTCTTTTACTTAACAGGTATCACAACCGGGTCGGTTTATTATGACCCAGAACTACAGAAGAACGGTTTCGAAGGAGAGGGAAAACTGGATAATACAAGTGTCGTAAAAACTCATCAACTTTACCGCGTCTTTTCAGAGAACCACGAAGACACATTCACTATGGGTTTTTATGGACAAAACAGTACGTCTTTTACTATCATCGTTTGAACTACAAATTAACTTTTTTGTGACAGTGACAAAATAAAATGTTATCAATCCCATGAGCACACGAATGAATGAATTTGTGTCTCATTTTCCTTCTTAATGTTATATTCCAAACAACACGAAAAATATGTTTTAAAACACATTCGGCAATAACTTATCGAACTCAAGTAGAGAAAAGAAGTGGTTTTCAATAAACTTCTAGAGTAGAACAGTAGAATAGAACTGCTGGCAAATACTGACAACTCAAAAATGAAGAATTGGTAGTATTTTTCAGTGTTGAATCTTTTTTGAAAATATGGCAACTAGGAGACAAGTCATTAGTTGTCAGGTGTTGAAGATGATAATACGTTGTGGTTTTAATGTCATAAATATTGTGTCATGTTTGTCTCCCCTTGTACCTCTATTAACGAAGCTGGGCATAGACTTTAGGCCAGCGTCACACACAAAATTCCCCCGACATATGCCACCCACCACTCTTAGCCGCTTATAGATATCCATTCTAAGCAACTTGTGACGCACGCAAGTGGTGAACGGAGTTTAGCGTTTCTTGTTTGATTGTCATTACGTGCTATAGTGTGTTAATCTATATAGATATTTACAGATCTCGAAACTTAAATATATACAATAAAAATAAGTACATCAGGGAAAAGAAAAACATATAGCAAACAACTCAAGGGCCATAATTCGGTAAAAAATATTTTTTAAAAAGTTGAGGAAGTTATGTGTAGAAGATCCCTAGAAGATCCTGTGTGCAATATTTCAGGGCCTTAATTCCAAAGGTGCGTCCACTGCGTAAATGAACGTACATGAAAAATCATATAAGGGACATAACTCTGTCAATTTTGTTTTCAAACGTTTAGATTACAGCTTTTAGGGAACAACGAAATAAGCCTCTGTGCAAGATTTCAGATTTCTATCTTTAACGATGGAACAACGGCGTGAACGCAAAAATTAACAAATCATATAGCAAAAATATTCAGAGGCCCATAAGTTTGTAGAAAATTCATGATTCAAAAAATTATAAGTGATTTGTTTTTTAGATAGTCACTATGTACCATATTTCAGATTTTTAATTCTGAAGATGTGACCACAGCGTGTTTTCTGAACTAAAATAAGAACACAGCAAAAAAACTCAATAAGGGCCATTACTCAGTCAATTTTTAACAAATATTTCTGAATTTTAATAACAAACATTTTATACTCGTTCTATACCATCTTTTCAATAATGAAAGAGATCCCAGAAAAAAATAACTCTAGTTATGGTGTAAACAGACACACAGACAGACAAGAACAAAATATACAACTTCACGATGTAATTGTGGTCGTGGAATGAGTACTCTTAGAGATTACAACCACGACCATCAGAGGAAAGTAACATAGAACATAATATAGCAAACAACTCACGGGACATAGCTAGGGTCCTACGCCCAACGATGCGTCCGCTGCGTAAAGAACGTACGTAGAAATCATAAAAGGGGCATTACTCTGTCATTTTTTTCAAAAATTGAGATAACAGCTTTTAGGGATCTACAAAATAAGTCTCTGTGCCAGATTTCAGTTAACTATATTTGACGATGGAACCACAGCGTGTTCGCAAAAATTAACAAAGACATATAGCAAAATACTCGATGGGCCATAACTCTGTCAAAATTGAGAAAGTTGCTTTAAGAGAGCCACTCGAAGAGCCTATGTGCAAGATTTCAGATTCTTAACTCTGAAGATGTGATCACAGCGTGTTTGCCAAAAAAAGAAAGTACATATATTAACAAATCAATAAGGGTCATAACTCATTTTTTTCACAAATATTTCTGGATTTAAATAGAAAACACTTTATACCCATTCTATACCATCCTTCCAAAAATGAAAGAGATCCGAGCAAAAATACTCAAGTTATCGTGTAGACAGACGGACAGGAAGAAAATATACCACTCCTTACAATATAATTGTGGTCGTGGAATAAAACGAGCTATTCTGTAAGACTCCAACCACTCATCGGATAAATCATTTGTATTCTATAAAAAGGCATGAACTATTTAATCATACATAATGTTGATTGAAATGATAAAATAATTTATTAATTAACAACAAAATAATAATCATAATTTCTGTCTTCTCTCTTTTTCAATCATGCCATCTTAACATGTGGAAATTTTCTTTGAAAATCAGAAACTGCCTTCCTCGCCAACATGGAAAGCTTGTTCAAAGGTAAGTGTTTTATGTTAATGTCAACATACACTGTTGAAAATACAATTGTCAGTTGCTATTACCGCGAGCAAGTTGTTTAAAACTTATCAAAAACAAATTACAATCATTTCACGAAGTTTTTCGCGTGCGCTTTCGTTCGCGACTTTTAATTTGAGGTTATTAAGTGTTTCATTGACAAGAAATAGAAAATAAAATTTTATAAAAGTAAATTATGTTTCATTGACAAAAATGCTGCTGACAATTAACCTCCCCTCGCCATTCATGCACGATAAGTTGTCTGTATCAAAAATGAGGAATGTTTCATTTCATATCCATAGCTATACTAGTGTATCCCCGGGGCGTTTGGTCGATATCTGATCTAGACTCATACCCATTTTCATGACCTACAGCCTTTCATAAACAACATTGACTTTGGACACGCTTTGTCCTTGGCCCTCATCAATAAAAATGGTTTATATTTAAAACTGCTTTATTTGATTTTTTTCCAACCTTATAGTGCTTGGTGGTATGTCTTTTCGCGGAATTTCGATGCTCAATTTTTGCTTTTTGCTTTTTATGGTCATTAAGGGTCCCAAAAACACAAACGAAAGTATTACGGCAAGATGATGTGGATACGCAATTTAGAAAACCATTCCCTGTATCAAATACCTTTGTCCTCACCGTCCATCAGTTTATAAAAGTGACGCTTCATAAGTCTGACGAAATGACCATTGATTAATCCATAGAGCTTGTCCAAAATATTGTAAATCTGCGAGAGATCTAACGAGAGTATTACATTAAAAAAGACAGACGTTCCTAAGAGCCCTTCTTCGTCTTGTGTAGTACAATTTGCAAACCTCTTCAAGCTGAGAAAAATGCGCGCCGCGTTTCACAAGGGCTGCCTGGCATTCAGATGTAGCTATGTCTAAACGGTTTAATATTTTAAGACGGCAATATATCCTATCCGGCACTCTAAATTTCAAAATAAAGTTCTACATCAATTATAAACTATACTTGTTTCTTTGTTATATGTAATTCATTATGTAATCCTATGGCTGCAATGTTCAATGTTTTACATCTTTCAAAGTGTAAATTTTGTGCAAAATGTGAGGGATTTTCCCGATAATATCATATTTTCGCACTCTAAGAGAAACCCTTGGCCTGTTATCATTGTTAACATTCATAGGCAATTCTTCTTTTACTTTGTATAGGACACGTCACGAGTATAATAATGGCTAATAGCAAGAATTGCATCGATACCAAAGCATTTGTGAAGCATCTTCATAATGAATTTTGCAATGAAGCTCGTTGAGGTCACACCTGCAATTCATTAGCGGATCCCCTTGCGCGCTTCACGAAAGCTATGGGCAAGTTTCTTTCTGTAAGACAATAAAAGGCTATATTTTCAAAAAACATAAACAAACCAAAACTAGATTTTGTTGAGAAAGATTTCATCAAACGAATTATGATGAAGATTATTTTATATAAGGGGCTACTGGCGCTGCGAAAATTGAAACTCATTGTTCAAGCTGATCTTGATTTGAGTATACCCAAGACAACTCTGTGGGGGATAGTAAGGAAGTCTAATTTAGAAAACGTGCAGGGGTGAGCAGAAGAGATTTATGTGAAATAGTCGACTTAGTTTCAGCCAGGAGTAAGTACCTCCTCTTGGTTAAACAGAAGCTAGAGGAAGACTATGATATTAAGTACCTGGATGAATCGTTCGTTAATGAGCATCACACGAAAGAAAAATAATGGACATCGACAGATGGTATGTTAGGCAGAATTGTTCCAATCACCAAAGGGAAGCGCTTGATTATTGCCCACGTAGGTGGCAAAGAAGGATTTGTTTCAGATTCTGCTCTTGACTTTAAATCTATATCGACTGACAACAGAGATTACCATACATAAATGAACAGTGAGGCGTTTAAAAGCTGGATGAAGGACACAACGTTGCCAGCTACCGATAAGCCATCAGACAAGTGAGGAAAAACGAAGTTGCTGACAAAAACACTACATTTAAGCTAAAATATATCAAGCCATTAGTATACCAAGCTACTGATTCAACTGACAAAGCATATTGGGCAAAATGTGTCAATTATGTTCAAACATAAGAGCACATGTACTGGCAAAACGATGGCTTAAACTTCCAACAGCCCCGAATGATTATCAACCGAAACGATTCACATACATATGTATCCTCGCCATCTGAAGGATCTGGAAAATCTGAAGATGATGTTCATGACAACTGTTGAGTTCAAGCATCAAGGAAGATTAATGGTGTACAATAATTATTCCAAGTTAATGCAATGTTTATGTTTGTTGGTTCGTTTCACACGTTCGCTTTTAACTGGGACAATGTCAACTTTGACGATCCGAACGTGAATTTCATTCCAATGATGTAGTTTTATACAGGGGAAGATGTAGTAAACAACTTTTACTTACTTTATAGTTAAGAAACGCAACAAGTTTGTATCATTTGGAAGATGAACTATTTCTTGACGATTTTGTTATAGGAACGTACGGTTTGTAGTGAGTTGTTACAGTCCATCTAAGAGCACACAAACAACTTTTAGAATTAAAGTCACATCAGTTCGCTAAGTGGAAATAAGGAAGTTCTTCTGAACGCCCCTGCTAAAGGATGACACTTCCGCTGGATCTCCTACTATATTTTACCAACCAATACAGTTTTGTATTTTAAAGTTTTTAAAAAATCAAGGGAGGGAGGGAGGTTAATTGGAAGTTCCCCCTCTTAGTGATTGATATATATATATAGCCGTTAAGGGGTGGGGTGGGTTTTCGGAAGAACTTGTCATTTTCCACTTATCAAACAAACAAAGAACATGATAAATTGTTAATAACATAAGTTCAAGATTTTGGTTGATGAATGCTGTTGCCAGTTAATATCTCCGCTCGTCGTCAACGACTTGGTACTTTTGCATTGTTTTATATCAAGTATGTGTCAATTTAAAGTGCAAGCACGCTTATGAAAGGAGAAAGTGAGTGATTGTAATAATCGTAACATTTTGTATTGTGAAATCGTATTTTAGGGTCATGTTTTGAGTGTTGACAGTATTTTTTACTTATGACAAAGAAGAGAAATTCTTCAATAAAGACCAATTTTGAATAAAACAGAATATCTTTAAATTGTAGGAAGTAAACGAAATTACTGTGCAAAGTTTGAAAACGACAACAAAGCATAAGCTGAAATAAAGCAGGTGAAAGTCAGGCAGCCCATGTGAAACAAGCTATAATTTTAGTTTATGTTTTTCAGACAAGCGAAATATGGGAACGTTCAAATGACGTCTTATGTTGTGAGCTGTCAAGTTGCCCCAGACACACACATTGTTGCCGTTACAATAATATTTGAAACCCTGAAGCAATTTGGTCAACATGTCTGTTGCTTGGAATCCTTGAGGACTTGCCACCACATTAGGAACTAATTAAATATGTTGGAAATAAAGAAGAAATAGTAACCAATTATTGTGAGAAAATAAGCAATGAGCTGCGATAGAAAGACAATAAAACGCGGAAAACAGTTGAAATGTAATTTTTGCGGGCGAAGCTGCCATTCACCTATCGGGCTATCTAGTGATCAATGACACTGTAATTGATAACTAAAACATAGCTGTAGACGTGCTTTACATTACGAACAAGAATAAATGCTAAGTTAAGTATGACAATTAAGAAATATTGCGTGTTCATGGGAATTAAGTTGAACGCGTACTTAGTGTAATAATGTCTGTATGGGAATTAAGTTGAACACGTACTTATTAAAAAAAAATGTCTCCATGGGATTTGAGATGAACGCGTTTTTATTGAAATAATGTCCTCGAAATGACATTATTGCAATGGGAACGCGTGGAACTTAATTCCCGTGAACATGCGATAACATTATTAGCAGTGGTTGGAACTACTCGCGCCGGAGAAGCGGGAGTAGTATTAAGTTTTATTCAGCCGCTACTTGGGCATACTCAGCCGCTTCTCTACTCAGTATTTACTCACGAAAGACACTTCTCTATTTAAATAAGTTTGAAAACTAAAATAAAACAAGTCGGATAGAAGACAACAACATGATCTTTTCAACTTTTCACACAAACATAATCTCAAAAGTAGTTTTCCTTCGTTAAACTTTACATAGTTGGACATTTTAAAGTATAAATAAGCATCGGACTAAACGAAAGTTAAAGAGGCATTTATAGACACATCATAGATAAATACATTAGAAATATAAAGCTATGAACTGTCCCCTCTAGACGTTTATCATAAATACGAAGTGTCTTGAAACACACAATTATTTGTGTTTTAATCTGATATTAAACACAACTATTTGAATGTCTTTATACTCGTATGAGTTGAATAAAAAAACATCCAAAAGAATATTGTCTTTAAACTAAGGGTCGCAAAATTCAACTAGAAACATGGGTACTCAGAGAACAAACTCGTCACCATGTAAAATAAAGCATTTCCTTATTGTACCATGTCAGCATTCCTGAAACATAATTTTATCAAATATATATTGAAAAACAGTGAAAACATTGAATTCTTTTTTTTATTTAAATCTATAACAATATACACTGAATTTTATGCTTGCTTGGTTACTTTCTTGCACTTCGATAAGCTCTAAAATCTCTGGGTGAATTTTGCTGTAATTTAAACATAGGAAAGCAAACATACCATACATTGTGATGGGCTGAAAATTATGAAAATGCAAATATTTTGGATTTAATGAAGCAATTAAGATTGTTTCCTATATATTCTCCTCTATTTGAAGACTTTGACCTCTTAATAAATCCAGATAGCTATCACCGTAAACATTGCTCACTCGACTAGACGGGCGTCCCACTGTCTTCGTCAAAGATCATTGCTACTGAACAATAGGCTTGGTCGCAGACCGTTAAAACTCTATACGCCTGGGGCAACAACAGGAAGCTCTACTCACCTTTTTAAAGGTACATATGTAACGTTTGATAGATCAAATTATATCGGTAATGAATATGCATATTTCTTAATTCTAATAACAGATTAATAATCAACACATGAACATTAACTTGGGAATACCAAACTCGCCCATATTCGGTCAAGTACTTTAGTTT
>JAUUEB010489654.1:0-10751 GCA_032362205.1 Clione limacina | reverse complement strand
CTGTCTGTCTGTCTGTCTGTCTGTCTGTCTGTCTGTCTGTCTGTCTGTCTGTCTGTCTGTCTGTCTGTCTGTTTGTCAGTCTGTCTGTCTGTATGTCTTTCTGTCTGTCTGTCTGTTTACGCGATAGCTTGAATAATTTTGTTCAGATTCTCTTTTATTTTTGGAAGGATGGTGTGTACCAGAAATATAATTTCTGCTATGTTTCTAAATCCAGAAATATTTGTGAAAAATTGAAATCTTGTAAAGAGGCTCTTCTAGTGACTATCTAAAACCAGCTTTTATTTTTTTTGAATTTTCAATTTGAAAACAGAAATATGGCCCCTTTTAGTATTTTGCTATATGTCTTTTGATAAATTTTTAGAACACGCTGTGGTCCCATCGTCAAAGTTAGAAATCTGAAATTTTACACAGAGGCTTAATTCGTAGGTTTCTAAAAGCTGGAGTCGAATGTTTTGACAACAAAACAGTTTTGACAAAGTGACTATCTAAAACCAGATTTTACAATTGTCTGAATAATCATTTTAAAAATAGAGCTAATTTGGGTATTTTCACTGTGGTCCCATGGTAAATTATATGAATCTGAAATCCTGCACAAAGGCTTAATTCGTGGTTCCCTAAAATCTGTAATCTTATTTGAGTTCAGGTACGTTATTTATATAGTGGACGCATCGTTGGGAGTTGTATTCCACACAGACGCTTCTTGGGAAAAAATGTCTCACATTTTTGAAAACACAGAGCCTTGAAAAAGTTATTCCTTTTGAGTTGTTTGCTATATGTTCTTGTTTTGTCTCATGTTCGTGGTTGTACTCCTACGAGAACCACTTTTTCTAGTTATTTACTCTTTTTATAAGCTGCTGTGTTCATTGTCTAGATACTCAGAATAATAACATTGTGTTCCTTAGCGCGCGGGTTAAATGTATCCGGTTGCTCTTGCAACGTGTGTTGCATGTGTACAATCGCAGTGTTGACTAATGTACCTGTCACTAAGAAATATATAGAAACACTAACAAGCTAATAACTTTTCTTACAGTCATTATTTCAGTTGTCGTACAAACCTTTGTAAGCTCATTTTACACAGAAAAATATTCTACAGGCAATGTTTATGTTGCAATAACCGAATGTGATTGAAATAGAAATAAATGCTGAGATATACATTAGTTTGAATGGATAGATAGTTACAAAAGGATTGGAGCTGTTCATTAAAATTAACTAATTAACGAAGCATATTTTCAGTGAACCTATTTTATTAAATCTTAACATCAATGCAGAACATCTAAATAGCCAATTTATCGGGCCATTAGTCTCATCATTGTTTCATATAGTCCATTATTATGATATATTTTAGTTTTATGATCAAAACGGACATGTGTTATGGAGAGATAAACTATTCTATTAAAATATATCAAAATGACGACGTTAATTATAACTATTATCGAACTAAAATGGCTTTATAATCTGGGGTTGAATTAATAACATGGTTTGATATTGTATACCATTTTGGAAATAATGATGACAAATACATGATGCTCGTTATATTTTGATCTTATAATGTTGTTTGATAATTTGTAATTTGTAATGAAAATCGGAAATTACTAGATATTTTCATATTATTTTTCAATATTAACTAATCAAGTTAAAGTCATCAGATAGGTTTCAAACTGTTTTTGATGACGCAAAATGCAACGAAAGACATTTCTTTTAATGCATAAGATAACTGAAATGGTTCACTAGATATAGACAATTTTTCTTCAAAATGTAATCTACTAAGTACATGAAGTTGAATATCAATTGATTAAACTGTTCATAAAATATTTGCAATTAATAGTCCAACTTTTGACGTAGCAGCAACAACAAGATGATTACCAAAAACACATTAACAGAGACAGTTTGGAGGCAGATGTGTACAAACGAAAGAAAATAATAACTAACTATATTTTCATAATACAATACCGAGACTTAAAGAAGTTATACTTAGCTAGATTATTCTTTGATCCTTTCATTTTTTTTCAGAGCTAACATCGTTGTTCTTGAAAACACTTGATTTTGAGGTAATGTCTTTGGCTCATTTTTTCCCGATTTCCTCTTAAAATGAGCTCAGGAGAAGACGAAGAAGAAGAGATTATTCATTACGAACTGAGGTTCTAATGCATAAGTGTTGTACACAATTACCAACATTGACCTGTTGTTTTTCGTCGGTGACTTTTTATTTTCTATCTTTTTCTTGGTACGGTCACCATTATAGTGTCGAGCTGAGAAGGGGTTTGTAATATGCCGTAAACAAACCAAAGGTAATATGTCTTCAATAAGTTGAGAATATAGGAAACAATCGTTATTGCTTCTTTAAATCCAAAGTATTTGCATTTTTATATACTGTTTTATTTCATCCCCATCTATGGTATGTTTGTTATCCTATGTTTAATTTACAGCAAAATGCACTTAGAGACTTTGGAGCTAATCGTTACGCAAGCAAGCAACCATACAATTCAGTGTACATATATTGTTATATATAGTACCGATGTTTTGTTTCTCTTTGATTTCATTATAATATATTGTAGAACTCCACCTTCATTATCAATCATGTTGGCTTTTTAAATAATTGTGTTGTTGTTGATAAGTGCATTTTTATAAACAATATTACACTTCAATAAAAAAAAAAATAAAGTCCATACACATGATTGTAGTCAAACCCATGATATTGATCGTTTCTTCGTAGGTTATCAAATTCCAGGATGCGATTTGTTACTATAAAACAATAAAATATCATATTTAAAACAGGGACAATGTTCAGGCAAGCACATTAATAACACTGTGTCAAATTCTGATTAAAAGAAACTGTTATTAATAACCTTTAGCCTTTTTTATATTGGTAGTTTAACAGTTGGAAAAACATTTTTGAAAATGGATTGTGTCAATGTTTTCTAGAAAAAAAAGCTGTGAAAAAGAGTCTTTGTATCAACCGACACTTATTGTTGGCTCTATTTTGATTGTTGGTAGGGATGGGGATGGAAAGGGAATTCGTCAGATGTACTTGGAATAAAGTTGCGGGGGGATTATGTATGAGATTGTGCATAGCAATGTGTTACTACAGTTTCATTTCTTTAAAATTGTTAGGGAATAATCTATCCAACATAGACGCACCACGCACAATTGCTACACTCACAAAAGAGAAATATATTGGTAAGTTTTAATATCAACAACACCATATAATTGAAGAATGTAACACACATTTGCAAACATGAAATTAATAAGAACGTGCAAATAAGCGCTTTTAAATGCAGGGAATAACTATGGTCCAATAAAGAATGAACATATCTTTTTTTCTATAATTCATGTTTATACCTTTCAGGTTCCGCCTGAAGATCAGACACTTCATCAGCTGCATGGCTTTCACCAAAAAAGGTCACCACATGTGTTCCATGATAGCCAATGAACACTATGAGTGCATCTGAGAAGAGTACTCTATGTTCTATATCAACTATAAGGAGAACTTACTCAAATCGGTTCTACATCATACATGCCAATGCACAAGACCACTACAACCTACAGTTCATCGCAAAATGATATTAAGCATATCAGTAACTTCACTATTTAGAAATGTGTTAACAATAAACAAAGTCACAAGGGTCAGTTATTGGCAAAAAGGGGCAAAAAACTAAACTGTGGAACATTCGATGCAAACATACCTCACACGGAACATATAGGTAGAGAGGCCACTTAAGTGCTAAACGACTCAAAAACTTTGAAAACAAGAAATAATCCGATTCTGCTTTGTTTACCAAATATGGCAGCGTGTCAGTCTAAAGAGCACTGCTTAAGTTTTATAGGGCAGAAATTATTTAAACAAGGAGCACCACCTCAACAAGAAAAAACAACTGCGGAAACAAACATTTTCTCACAAAATATATCTGGTTAGGACCAAAAAATGCTTTGCTTGAGAATAGTACCTACTATATTATACGTTCTATGGACGGGGACTTTTACGCAGGCAAATGAGGCCTTCAACCAAAAACTAAGGCAGCATTTACAAAAAAAATAAAATGTTCCAAGAAAAAAAAACATAGATTTTTCCAAACTCCTTCTTTTTAACAGTAGGGTCACAAGACCGCAACTCAAATACTTTATCAGCGAATCAGTTTTAAATCCTGCGAAAAACATGAAAGGAAAATAACACAAGAAGAACATAAACTATCATGTAGCAAAACACAAAAAGTTATGCCTTTTGAATCACAAGCTCATAAAGACCTTTCGAGTCAATTATCATGGACAAAGACTATAAGTCGAGTTCATGTTCGGTTTAAAAAAAAATTCATGAAGAAAAAAACACAGCTAGTTATTTTAAGTATTTGTTTAAATTGGTCAAGCCAAGACAATGTATGCGATATGTTTGTTTACTGATGTCTGCTAGATGAAATAAAACGTGACGTTAGAGATATAATATTAGCTCAAAGAACAGCAATATATCGCAAAAGAGCGAGACAGACCACGTATGATTGCAAACACGGACCAAATTACTTTCAATTGGATGAATAAAGTTCTTAAATAATGCGCTCATGGAAAACATACTTATCGAATAAGACAGACAGAAAACGTTAATACCCATTGAAATATACAATAGAAGTAAAAGTCCTGCAGCGAACAGCTGTAGAAACTTAAGGTTTATCTCTAGGCTCTATAAGATAGTTAGGGTCTATAAAAAGGCGTTATGTTAAGATTGTGTAATATACTACTTTGTTCTATAAGTATGGTTCCCTCACTCATAACTTCAAAAGTATTTATAACCAGAAAATGGAAATGACGGCATAGTAACTTTAGTTTGTTAATATTCAAAAAAGTTGCTGCCAATGTTCAAGCATTTTTGGTTCCGGTGTACCCAGCTGTTGAATCGCCCTTCAAAGAAGTATGTCTCGAGGTGAGCAAATGAGGCGTTTGTTGCTTTACACATTGCTTCTTCTGATTAAAAAAAGGTTCCCCGCATGCTTTATTTTATTTAAAAGAACAATTTGAAGTCACAGGGTGCCAAATCAGAATATTAACGATGCTCTGGTTGTTCCCACTCATACCACTCCAACACTTTTTTGGACGCGGACGTTTTCATCTTTCAATTGTATAACAAATTTTTAACATTCAGCATAGATCACAGTGCCTACTGGGAATTGAATAATTCATTTAATGTCAAAAAATAGTATGTGAATGACCTTCAAAGCACCTCACTTTTTGTGGTGACGGAGATCCTTTATTTAGCTACCCATAACTCTGGTCTTTTTTAATTCAGGGTCCTATGATTATATTCATGTTTCATCCCCAGTGACAATTATTGACAAGAATAATCGTACCTCGTCATTACAGCGTTGCAAACTTGATGAGCGCATCTCATCCGTTCGGCCTTGTTTCCTTTATTAAAAGATGAAGGACCCATCTACAAAACATATTCTTTTTACCTAAATATTCCTTTATAAAATGTAAACATTGTGCCAACTGATAGATCTAGCTGTTCTGCTATGTCCCGTATAGTTACTCTTCGATCATCTTCAACATTTCTTCTCACCTTTTCATTGGTTTCCTCATTGCAATATGTCATTGGCTGACCCGAACGAGACTCGTCTTTGCACTGAGTTATGCCTTCTGAAATCATTTTTACCCATTTTCTATCTGTTTTTTCGACGGGGCATTCTCCCCTAAAGTAGTGACAAATTGAATATGAATTTAAGGGCTTTGTTTATTCAGTAAAAGTGATAGGTTTATATTTCCCAAACACCACATCTTGAAAAAGATGAACTATTCAAATGTACGTCCATATTTGCTGGAGATTGTACTGTAGCGGTCGTCTACTAAAGGATTGTATTTAAATATCTTTTCAATATAATCTTTTGAAACTTTACGGGATTTTTCAAAAGAGTAGATCTACAAGTGCACAAAATTTCGTGACACTAGCTAAAATAAGATATGGATGAGGGAACCTCTTATATTGAACAGAGTAATATATATGTGGCGATAAGAGTTTCCTAGTTCTGGCATTATCAACTTAGATACTTTGATATGCATATATGTTTGGTCTTGCTTCCCTATTATTATCCGATTAGAATATTAATGAATGTCAGTGAGCCTAACATTAATTCTGAAAGCCTGTAAGACTTTATAGTGACTTAGCTAGAGTTTCATTATTTGGGTTGCTAGGACATCTGGATATAATTGGGGGAATGCGGGGTCTCTCTTCACACACCCCCATGAGTCAACAGGACTTGCAACTTATTGATCCTAAGGGTACATAATGCATTGCTAAAACAAAGCTCCATTAGGATCATTAAAATCTATGTCTGGTTGGGTCTTGGGGGCAGGTGAAGAGAAACCTCTCATTCCCCCTAGTAAAACTGATTTCAAACCATCTTCAATCACTGATTTGACCTAGGTACGTAAAAAGGCCTTAAAACACATTTTCAAAACGCAATATTAGCTTCTAAGAGACAACGTTATAGAGAACGATATCATATGAAAAATATAGCCAAAAAACGATATTGTCGGACTTCATTTACTACCAATTGCGTGGTTGGGTTTGTAGTTAACAAAACATATTATTAAACGAAACGCATATACTGGCTGCAAAACGATTAAGAGACAGATAATTAGGAAAATATGAAAGACAGTGAAGACATAACGTAAAATTCCAAGCGTCATGGCTGAAGCTCATCAAACAATTCATTATCCGCACTGTATTGATTTGAAAATCACCATCTAGAATGAATTATCGTTAACTCATTTAATTGAAAATAAAAATCGTAGGTAACGATTTTAACTGACCAAGGTGTTGAGTTTTCAGCTCCGTAGTTTTGAGGTTTGGGGGCGTCTTCGCGAGCGAGAGAGGTCGCTCTTCTCAGAATGTATGGAGTGCTAAAGAAATACTGGGGTAATCTAAACAGATTTATTAATTAATTTTAATTTTAGGACAAATTTTGTGCTAGAAATTAACTGTTGAGCTCCCTCCTTTGTAACCGAGTGACCAGATGCAATAATATTAAAATTGAAATTATCTCAAAATAATTTGGTATAAAGTCTGTCACATTTGTAATGAAAATAGATGTTTAAGTAGGAAAACAGTGTGCCTTTTCTCATTTACCAGAGTGAGATAAGACTGATACTAACAATCGTCACATAGTCAAGACAATAAATAACGTCAGTTACATTCAAAGACGCCTCGATATAAGGTGAAAATGGGGATATCTGCTCTTGGACCCCAGAGAAATAGAAATATGAGGATAAGCCTTTGCTTTGTATGCTCTTTTTATCCGAGGGGCATACAAATTATAGCACTAACATTGAACACTCACATATTCAATAGTTTATAATTATCATCCCAAAAAACAACATTTGTTTTTCATGGGGTTTTCTTCAAATGAGCATCATCAATCAAAAAAACACAAATTGTATATTGATTACTTAATGTAGAATAATAATCAACATGCATGAATTTTTACAAAATTCAACACCTGCACTTTAAGTAAATGCTAATCATAAACGGGTCATCAAAAAGATAGAAATGGACAGGGAAATATTTCTTTTCGATTCAAATAATTAGATATTCTCCCAACGTTAAACTGTCAACGAAGATTTAAAAGGCTTTAATAGATTCCGACAAACTTGCTCTATAATCCAGATGTTTCTAAAAATGTGTTGTCATTAAAGTGTCAATGAACTGCGTTTGTGTTGACATAATCCGATACCGTCCTGTATTAGGATATTATTTCTGGCGTAATTCATAAGAAGAAATAAAAGAAAAGTTACAGGCTACATATAATTAAAATAGATCTTGAGGTGACAAATGTGTGAATATATGAGGATATGTCAACGATCTTTACACAGGTGACGCAATTCACGCCCCTATGTACGTAGATGTTGTTGCGATACCCTTGTTCTCCCTAGGCAGACTGATCAGAACAGAAAATATAAAACCAAATTCATGGGTATCAACTGAAAAAAATTTGTAAAAAAAGACATTAACTGTTAGTGCGCCAAATTTGATGTAGAATACACAATTTATAAAACTTTCCCGCACGGCGAAAAACGCGCAAGCATCGTGTTCATTAAAAGTGTGTGATCGGTCATTAACGCGGAAGAATCTTATGATACAGTGATGGTTGCAATGTTTGTAAGAAAGATAGAAAAATACTTAAAAATGTTCATGACTCAGTCAACTGTTAACAGATATTACTTGATTTCAATAGGGATCTTTATTGTGTAGATTTATAACATTGTAACACATATAACTTAAATAATTTATAATTTTTTGAGTTATCGTGTTCAAAGAAAACATACAACACGGGTGTCATATAATCCTCCTTGTATCAGATAATGACTTCATATCACATTTAACTAATTGTCTCTCAGTGGACCAACTTAAACACAAAAATCAGTCACTTAATCAACGAGATAAATGCGAAAAAACAAACACAAATAAATGACAGAACAAAGTTGACATCGTTAAAATTATACGTGGATAAATAGTAAACGAACTTGAGTTAGTGTAGCGCTGTTTGCCGTGATTAAGTCATGATAAGTTCCGATGGAGTAATTTGTATGAAAACATACTTCAGAGGAAACAACGAGATCTATTAGTTTCTAGACATATCGGAGACGGAATATGAAACATAGGTGTAATTTGCTCAGGTTGAATACAGTTTGCTGAAAGTAAATTAAATGAAAGAGTAGGCAGTCATGTGGGCAGTGAAACAGCAAAACATTAAAATATATTTGGCACAAGTAAACAAGTTACATATTATGATCAAAGTTAAAATTGAAATAATTTGAGAGTGAAATTTGCAATTCGGGGCAAAATTTAAAAAAAACGAAGAGGGGCTGACCGCCCTCTGGGTACCCCCAGATATCGTGTGTTTCTAGGGATACATGAAAAATGTTCATCTCTAAAATTTGAACTCAGAGAGGATTGGGTGGTAAGGAAATGTCCCTCTTTGGAAGAGCTTAAGGTAGAATGCTGTAGATGTGCACTATATATAACTTAGTTTCAAAATGCCACGGGGAAGCATACCCCGAACCCCTACGCAATCAACTCGGGCGCTTAGAACCATTGATTCTGAAATTTTTGCCTAAGGTTGTTCCCCTCTACTTCAAAATTATCTTTGTCAAATGGATTTGTGCGTGTGTTATTCGTTTCGCTTACTAAAAACCAGTTATGAAACACGTTGAGTTGGTCAGAGAAATCATCAAATAACCTCAGGAGTGTAGCCATAATTTTGAAAAGGAAAGGATGCACATCTTTGACTTGTGTCAAATAAATGACGTTTAATATAAACAAAATGAGTTATAAATGATGCAAATCTAGAGCATTTTTGAAGGGTAATTCCCCATGTCCCCTAGCTACGCGCCTGAACAAACTAAAAGAATTTAAATTGTAAGTTATGGGTTATGTTCCATATAGAGACTTAAGCTCTTGATAATTATTTTAAATTATGAAAACCCTTTATAAAAATTAGGCAATGAGTTTGTTAAGCTAATATTCTATATTCCTAATGGTGAACAAAGGATTTCGTGTGGTATTCAGTGTGTACACTTTATTTCACGTGTGTCGCATGGAACATCAGACTATTGCGCTTACACAAGCCAGTGAAAGTTCGTAGTTTTAATCAAAGGAATGTCAGCCCGTATTATGATTTATAGTCTGGTTTAATTGCTTAATTTCACGGAAATAATAGTCTACTGCATAATATGTATAAGGAAATCTAATTTCAAAAATATTCTAAACCAGTGACCCGTGAACTGAAAAAAATCCGATAAACTGTTTGCGTATGAAATACATCAGCCAGTACGTAGCCAGGGGGCATGGAGGAATGCCCCTCCCCCAATTGAGATCCGAAATGCTCTAAATTCGGCTCCTTTGCGGCCATTGATTTGATAATATAAATGTTGCCCCACCCCCTTTTCAAAATCCTGACTACGCGTCTGTTGGAGTGCTGTGTCATATTTTTATTGAGCTAAGTTGGAACACCCAAGATGTGTCTGTCACGATCTTAATTAGCGTAGACTTTTACAAGTTATCGTACGTGGTATTATAATCTTAAGCAATATACATTAAAGTTTGTTAGTTTGGGTGTATACAATATCATTGTTACATATTTTGTTGTCGGACTCTTTGTAATGGAAACTTTAAAAAAATACAATACAAGTTTTCTTTTAAATAAAATAATGCTTACTAGCTATATTTCAAACGACAATTAAGTTGCTCTTATCGTATAGAAAATATGATTGACATTTAATTATGATTTAAAAGTGTAAAAGTGAATATGCCAAACTACACAAAGAGTTGCGTCCCATTGCTAATGTTATATACACGTATGCAACTGCTTGATTGCTTGCTTCGGTGGTTGCGTGACGAAAAGCTAGAACGTCTCTGGGTGCATTTAAACTTTAATTTAAACATAGGATAACATACATACCATAGATGGGAGTGAGCTAAAAACAATCATGAAAATGCAAGCATTTTGGATTTAATGAAGCAAATACGATTGTTTCCTATATTCTCATCTTATTGAAGTCATTTTACCTTTGATTTTTCACGGCACCTTACAAATCCCACTTCAGCTCGACGCGACGCACATACAGACGGACGGGACAGACAAATAGACAAGCAGACACGGAGACGGAGGTGGGAGACGGGTGATGGGAGACGGGGACGGAGACAGCGACGGAGACAGTGACAGTGACATTTTATGATTTGATTTCGATTTTTTATAATATCCATGCCC
>JAUUEB010489643.1:0-10752 GCA_032362205.1 Clione limacina | reverse complement strand
CTCTTTCTTCCTCTTTTTCCTTTTTTGGGCCCCCTCTCTCTCCTTTCCTCCCGTCTTTTTGCTTCTCTTTCCTCTCTCTTCTTCTTTTGGGCCCCCTCTGGAGCCGTGGGCCCGGGGCAAAATCCCCGGCTGCCCCCCCTCTCTGCGGCCCTGCCCCTAGTTCTTAAGAAGAAAACATTTATAAATTGGCATTTCAAAACTGACTCTCAAGTGGCCGAATGTATAATAGTCTCTATGGTAGGATTTCCAGTTTCCAACCTCTTGAGATAATATAATTTTCATAAAAGTTAATATTTAAAAGACTAAGACGAACGAGGGCTTGTATGATATGCAACCTTCATTTATCAAACTATAACTTGACAAAATTAATCAAATTTTATGGTGAAGAAATAAAGAAATAACATGGAAATGAAAACAACTTACAAATCTGCAACTGAGTCAATATTTTCTGGTGCTACGCCTTTAATGGCAGCAAAACATTTGATGTGTTCTTCTAATGTGATGGATGGCCACAGAGCATCGTGTTGTGGACAGTAGCCAAGACATTCACCAAGAGACAACACATCTGATCTAATGTCATTATCACCTATCACAACCTAGATAAAACAAATTGTGAGTTATAGATCATCACATTGAGGAAAGATACAGCTAACACAATCTCTAAATCCTATCACAATATTCAAAAAACGATCATAAAATGAGTATATTTCAAAATAAACAAGCGTATTTCCCCCAAGTTTCTATCATAATCAATAATGTATAATATTACCTTTCCACAAGTTGGTGCAGTTTCTGCAATGATCATATTAAGAGCCGTACTTTTCCCTGCACCATTTGGACCCAAAAGCCCCAGCACTTCGCCCTGATCCACTCTAATACTGAGATTACGAACTGCCACTTTGGTCTTCTCTTTGCCTTTGTCACGACAACCTTTCTTCTGTGTACGTTTGGAGAACACTTTACGTAGGGACGATGTATAGGCCACGGGTTTCTAGAGAGAAAGGCAATAAGCAAAATACATATATTAATAGGACAGACAAATGTTATTTGATGAATTAAGAGACAATAGAAATCAAGTCAAAAGTATTTATAGTTGACACCCTGCCACCATCCTACATAACCCGTTCATTTTATCAGATCTGCTATATTTTATATGGGAAATTCTTGTTTGATCATAAAGATGGGTATGTCATCTTAATCAGACCGAAAATTTTGAAAATACCCAGTAAAGAAATGGGAGAAATGTCAAGACTTGCATAGTTTTCTGAAAAAGTGGTTTTACTATGGGTTGCGTTCACGTTTCTCAGATATATGTTATAAACAAGGTATTTTAAATCAGTATTGAGACATTGTTGGCTTACAAAATAATCGAGTATTTAAACAAGATAGATTCAGATTCAAATTAATTTATTATGCCATATAAAATATCTGACCATATAAAAGCTATAGAAATGGCAACAGGAACAAAGAAACATAATGCAAGCACATACATATATCAAACTCATACTCAACCATACACTGACATACATATAAACATTCTTACATTCGAAATAAATGCTTTGATTTTTTATGCACGGAAGTAAAAGTAAGTAAAACATGAGGGGCGTTGTTGATTTATGTAATGTTCCAGAAAAACGAGAACAAAAACGAATAATATCCATATTATTGTAAGGACTTATGTCACATTCAACCTATGTTAAAATGTCTAAAATGTAGTTTTAAGATGAAGATAGTATATTCCATAAACTAGTGTCACTGCTACTGAAGTAAGCATAGAATTGTTAAGGACATGGTGTGATGTATTCCAGTCTTAACGGTTTTATCTTGATACTATCATTTCTCTTTGTCTTATGGAGTGATATTTTTGTAGTCAATACACATCGATCTAATTTTAACTACATATATATCATTAATCTCTTAAAAAGACGCCACCCTGAATCAAGATATTCTTGTTACAAAAAACAAACTGTCCGAATGCTGTGTGCACAACTTCCGGTACTCACTTTATCCCAGATCTGTACATCAGAATCCACGTTGTTCCTCTCACTCCTCACTTCTTCATCTTCATCACTCATAACATCGTTATTGTCGGTTGGTATGGCAAATCTAGATTTAGATAAACATGGAAATGCCTCAGCCATGTTGCCTCCTGCCTTCTTCACGTCCAGGACTCGGAGCAACCAGAACATCCACGCAGCATGAAAGATGGGCTGAAGTGGAGATAAATTGGTGGATTTATTTATTATGTAATATATTGGAATCTGTCGTCACAAAAGATGAATTATAATTTGTGGCATTATGGGGAAAAACCTTGTAAAATCGACATTTCTTTTCAACGTCTCCATGGGTTTACAGACGCTGACCGCAGTGTCATCCAAGCAGTTCTGTGAATGATTGGCTCAGAGTTAAATTAATCAAATCAATCACTGATTACTAGATTAACGTAAGAAGGCGAGGGAAAAAAGAGAAAACATTCACTGTGTTAATGATTTTCATATGTGGGCAGGATAATACGCAATTTAAAGCAACTACATGTAGATTTGTTTACGGTCCTCTGAAGAGATATTTTGTCAAATATGGTGGTAATACACAGACTAAAAACATAACAAAAATTTCGCTTGCTTCTCCTAACATTTAAATCATTAAAAATGGATAATTCTTTTGATGCTTTCTGAGATTTAGTATCTAATAAAAGAACCAGTTTGTTGATCATTATCCAAAAACATTCTTTGGTATTTCGAATTAGTATTACGACCAAGACGATAATATCATTACAACAGTGATCTCTCTCTACAGATGCTATCAGAAGGTGTTAAACCACATTAACCAACAACAACGTGTACCTATGAGGAGATAATCATAACTAATGTATAATTACCTGCCCTTAATGACTTCTGACAATCATTTAGATCTATTACTCATTATGACCCCTGATCAGTCGTCAACCTATTATCACGCCTAATTTGCATACCATATTATGATCAGGTAGGTAATAAGTGGGAGGAGCCTGTGAGGATCTGCCCCCAAATGTGACATCATCGTCATTAACACTGCCCCTAAGTGTGACGTCATTATCCGTGAGGATGTTCCTTAAAAGTATCTCCATCTCATTGTCAGTTACAGTTAGATCTTGAGGAACAGACAGGTAAGTCATTTCTTACATTCAGTGTCTTTCTTGCTCATATTGATAATTTCTTAATAGGGTTATTTCCCTTCACTTTGGATTAGAAAATTGTGTCTTTGAAACTTGCGTGTGCGAAAACTTGTGTCTTAAAAAACTTGTGTTAGAAAAGTAACAATGCTTTTCCCGTAAGCCTTATTAACATTTTCAAATTTCAAAGTCCTGCTTTGTTTTAAAATCAAAGATTTACATTTTCACGCCGTAAAGTAAAGGAGTATATTATTCATTTACCGCTCATCCCTATGTTATACTTTAATTTTCAATTTTATCTGTAGATGTATTGCTTGACTCAAATAAACTCTATTCTTTATAGTTAAATATAAACAACGGTACATTCGAGTGATACACCTTTTCCACATGACCTCTTGTTTTTTTTCATAGTGTTCTTCAATACGTTATGAATATGTTTTCATTTTTTATTCTTTTTTTCTGGTTTGTATATAACAACAATTCTTGTTGCTTTTACAATATTCACTATTCATACTCCTTTTATGCGTTTATTCTACGAACAATCATATTGTGTAGTGATATATTTTCTTCTTGTCTGTCTGTCTGTCTGTCTGTCTTACACGTTCGGAGAACGGGGCATCTACAAGTATGATTTAATTTGGAGGATGATGATCAATTTTGTTATCCATTTCCCGTTGCTGATGATCAATTATTCTATAATTTAAAATGTAAGAAATTAATTATAATATAATTTCCTTGTTTTCAGTCATACAAGTCAAGTTTTGAGACCTTAATCCGTCAATATGATGAAACAACTTGTGATCGTTGTGCTCGTTGCTGCTTTTGTTGACCTCTCTCTGGGTGGTGAAGTCACAGATGAATTCATCTCTAGAATAAATAATGGCGAAGACCTCGGATTGACCATTGATGAGATTCGATTCGTTCCAGATTATGACAGCGATATGTTCTTCTGGGAGTGGCTCGATGAGGAAGGCATGGACTTTGATGATCTGAAGAGATTGGCTCATGGGGAGTTGGAGAAAATCTTTAGAAGGAGAAAGGAGGGACCCAAAGGACCCGTCGGCGACCAAGGACCAGATGGACCCCAAGGTGTTGATGGTGTGGATGGTGTCCAAGGAATGAAGGGACCTGATGGACCTGCTGGTGATGCTGGGATTGTTGGTGTTACAGGCACTAAAGGAACCAAGGGACCCCAGGGAAGCCGTGGAGCCACAGGGAAATCAGCCAAGATCGACAATGCTTTCAGGAAAAAAGTCCAAGAAATGGAAAATCTTTTGACTCGTTTTGAGTTTATGTTTGGCAATAATTATGGTGGTGGATTCGGCTTCTGGAAACGATAATTTAACATTATTTCCATTTTTGTACGAATGAAATGAATCAAACGTTTGTAATGATGATATGAAAAAAGAATGGCAGTAATAACATCCAACAAAAGATGTCTGAGCTTTGCCTCATTTCACCTAGGGTTTCTTAAAGGGGGGATATTTATTATCATTTGTATTCATTTTTCATATGGTTTACTGAAAACATGTTATGCATTTATGTATGTTCTTTGTAGATATTATAGTTTATGATTTGCATGTTTGATTGGCCTAGTACCTATGCAATAAATACTTAGTAATAACCATAACGTCCTCTGTCATATATGTATACTTTGTAATTTTTTAAACTTTTGTTTTTGGTGCGGAAAATTGAATATCGTAAACAAACGAAATAATCACTTGGTGCTTAAATAAACCATCATCAATGGTGTTCAATTTAGCTTGGACTGTTTTAATTACCATTATCTCTTAAGTAACTCACCATAATAACACATATCATGATGTGATTATCAAAATCGAAGTACTCAGAATCAGCCACAGTTTCTCCCCTGTTCCTTGCATTGGTATACAACTGAAGAAGGAAGTAAAATACGTCATCATTACAGTAAGTGAGTAGAACTTTAGGAAATGTGTGAATATTGGGAAGTCGTCAAGAAAGCAAACTCATACATCCTCATGCAATAAGCATAATTGCATACATAAGATCCAACAGAAAGGTCCCCAGAGGGGAGGGGGAAGGGTGTGCCTTGTATGCCAAGAGCCTAAATCAGCTAACCGAGAGTAGGCATAAACAATAGTAAAGACCTCACCGGTCGAATTACATTCCACGCATTGAGAGAGAAATATATTAACATGACTATTCATAGACGTTCATATTTCAGCATTAAAAAAATCCCCATTCTCTGGCAGTAATCCATTTCAAATAAAATTTGATTTGGGTTAGGACAGTGCTTCGTTAGGGATTATTTCTTTTGCCCCAACGCGGCCTTTACTTGGATTAAAATCAGTGTTCCTACTCAAGTCTGAGTGAACTGATATTGAGGAAGGAGAAGAAAACTTGACCTGTTAACCTACCAGTAGACCATGACTCATGAAAAGCTAATTAACCTTTGTCTAAATATGTACGTACCCTTTGAATAAAGTAAAAGCCTCCATATATCAAATATAGAGGATCGATGATACAGAATAGATAATGAAACGTCACACCAAGACCACTGGGACCGACAATATCCACAATAAGAACGACGATGAAAGGAATCATAGACGGCTGAAATAGATAACATGAAATTCTTATTGATCACCAATGACAATATGTAGCAGTGCAAATTAGCTGATTCTAATATGTTATGAAAACGTTAGATCTGACATGTATAGTATGATTATTAAGTTATAGCAAATACGATTAAAACTCACTCTTTAACTCACCTTGTTTTAAATCAAATATCCCTTGTCATTCTTGTCTGGTGTCATCTTAGTTGATAAACAGTCATATTAGTATAAAAGCAATTGAAATAATTGGTGCAATATGATTCTTTTTAAAGACATATGAATAGATTATGACTTTTCAGAATGTCTAAGTGGAGCTCTAGTACCCAAAGCAAACACAATACGTAATTGACGCCATTCTAAAAAAAAATCTGGCTTTTCATTTATCCCTTCTAACCATCTATCTCATCGCGTTTCTTTCTTGGTTTGAATTTAATTGTATTTGAATCTACTACCCAGTTGGTGCTACGTCCCTGCCCCTGCATAACAGTCCAGATTATTATATCATCAGTTCAAATGTCAGCAACCTAGCCAGGTAAACACATACATCTCATCTAATTGAGATCAATGCTGCATATCAGCTTAAACAAATCTATGTTGACCTGGTTTCTTTTACATTCCAAAAGCCTTTAATCGAGTATTACAATATTTACAAATATGATGTCATTGTGACCTATTTTGTGTTATGTAAGAGGCAGATAAGGTGAACTGAACTCACTTATGTTCTAAAGTGTTGTGTAAGATATACATGGTGATTTTGTTCTAGAACCTGGTTTTAAAGTTGTATTTAAAAAAGTAAAACAGATATCCGCATCTAGTTTTTAGCGAAACGTTTGAAATTTATTGCCGTTTTGTTTGATACCTTTGGCAAGAGTTTGTCACTTCCGGTTTGCTAATAAAGTGTATTTTACAGGCATCTCGAAGAATTTAGCTAAAGTTTTTAGTGATATAAAAGAGTACTTACCTATTAACCAAATTTAATAAGTATTATTGGACCTAAGAAACCGGAAATAGTATAGACTTAGCTCAGATATAACATAAAACCGCAATGAATTCAAAAGATTTTGCTGAAAACTAGATGCTGATGTCTGTCTTCCCTTTTTTATAATCAAACTTAAGGATCAGGAACTAGAACAAACTCACACTGTATATAGGATGAAGTGCTTAAATATACTTGAACTTACCGTTGACAATAGATGTGGTAGATATGCGACACATGTCTCAGTCTTGTTAAATATAAAAGATAAGACCAGAGCCATGACAACGTTGAAAGGTATGTTTGTCAGGAACATCAAGCAGAGGACGCCCATGGCACCAGAGCTGCTAAGACCGTCAATCTGATACAGGGGAGGATGGATACATTCATTAGGTCCTTATCACAACGGACATAAATACTCTAACAGCTATGTTTATCAGAACGAGTAATCAAAAATAAATAAACCTAGTGTAGTGTGTATGGCTAGGCATATCAACTAATCAACAAGACACAAATAAAGAAAACACTAGTTCAGAAAAGTGATCGTTCAAAAATAGAGCTTATAATTTATTTTACAGATGGTCTTAACGGTTGTTGCATCGTTTTGGAAACATATAGAAAAGTAGGCAGTTGGTTCTTTATGATTTTTGACTTTAATTTAATTCAGCTCTGTACCGGAAAGTTCGATACCAACTATAATAAGTTGCTGAGCAATAATATCTTGAAAGTCTTGAAAGTTCTGTAAAATATCTTATATTTTAGAATCTTATATTTTAGGTACATTTTAAAGATAATTATGTAAAACCCTGACTTTATTTATGCACAAAAAGAATGGTTGTCTTCGCAAAAACTGCTTTATGTTGAAGCATCTTATTCTAAACACTTTTTTCAATTTTTCAATTAAATAATGAGCATTTAAACTTATTCATTGCCAACTAAAAGATAAATTGTCTCCACGATGAGAAAAAACCCTAAAGAACATGAAACGCATTGTTTAATTACACAATCATTATCAATATAACCATTATCTAGTGATTACCTGCATAGCCAAGATGATAATAACGATGAGAATAGAAGGGATAAGATATGCCAGCAGGTTGACGAGATAGACGTTACCCCAATACAAGGTAAAGTCGACACCAGAGATACGGAGTTGACCACGTAGTTTGAGCTGTGGATTAAAAACATTCCTTGAACACAATTCGACAGATTATCTAATTATTATAACAAATAATCTTTTTAAAGTATAAATTAAAGAGGAGGTGTAAAAAACCACAGGAGACGTTTTATATACATATGGATAATAGTATTTAGGAAATCATCAAAATAAATAAACTATTCCTTACTATTACAACAAAATACATCTGAATCATTTATGGCCCTGTAATATTTTCTTTCTTTATAAAGACCCGTAATTGAGGCATGCAAAAAGAAATGAATTTTGGTTACTAGTACTACAAAATATTCCAATAATCTTTCAAGAAATGCTTTTACTATTATTTAAGGAATTGTGTGGTTTTTTTTTTACAATAAACAGAGATAAAAGACTTAATCAATATTGACCACATTATCTCAGGAGACTTATTTACTTGAAGATCTTCAAAAACATAAAACTCCGCAGAAAATATTGCAATTTAGTAGCAAAAAGCCGTAATTGCATTTTTTGTTCATTGAGAAATGTCCCCTTTATAGTGGATAGAAATACAGATCAAAAGATGTACGATGATGAACTTTGAAATGTAGTTAAACAAATTTAAGTAGACCAAACCTCTCTATCTTGAACTACTTCAGCAGCAAAACCCGGGAGGATTAGAAGAAAAGCAAGACCAATCATAATGGTGGAGCCCATGACGTTGCCACTGGCTTTGTCATCTATGGTGAGCTGTGGCCAGGGGTAAGAGTTACTGCTGATCGTGTTGGCTACCCCTGCTGCGTCTAGGAGGTTCTGGCTAGCCATGGTCATAATGATTGGTATTGAGTGTAGTGCTGTGTCGTTGTAGATGGCTACGTAGTCCGTCATATACTGGGGAAACAATAAACAACGACATGCATCACCTGATTGTATGATGATTTGTTCTAATTAGTAATACAAAAGTAAGTTGTTGAATAGGAAGCGAAAAAGATCATGGGGACATTTGAACAAAGAAATAATCTTTTCGGGCACTCAAAATGTCAAGATCGTTTACCGAATGATCCTTGAGAACAAGGCATCGGGAGAAGTCCCATGACTCAATGAACAGGCGACATTAAAAATGCGAAATTGTCTGGATGCAGACCAGTATCATACACAGTTAAGACAACAGTCAAAGAAAGACCTCTGACGCTCGACTTCCGGTCTATTTCTTGGAGAAGGGGACACGTTTCCAATCAACTATTTTGCATGAGTTTGTATAATTTAGTTTAACTCCATACCCTTCAAAGAAGTCATACTCACCGAACCACTTAAAGTATTAATTTGTAGACCGAGCAAATGAGGTGCGATTTCAGACGTATTGTAAGTCCCTGAGCTGTAATCATCAACAGAAACGCGTTGTTCAAAGAGGTCCACCACTGGCTGTGATCCTGCAGTGGCTGTAAAATACAGATATGTTATAACATAAGTGTGCTGCTATCATGAACGGAAGCACACCACCATGAGACTATCAAGGTGACATGTACAGTATCCCAATGATTTACATAATGTCAAAAAAGACTTACTTAATATCAGCATGACTGAAACAATATCAAAATGACTTACTTAATATCAACATGAATTACTTAATATCAAAATAACCTACCTAATATCAAAATAACCTACCTAATATCAAAATGACTTACTTAATATCAAAATGACTTACTTAATATCAAAATGACTTACTTAATATCAAAATGACTTACTTAATATCGAAAAATACCAAGAGGACTTACTTATTATCAAATAATCTAATTCTTTTCAAGAAATCTTTCTAAATATTATGAAGACTTATTCAATATAAGATAAGCATATTAAATTCAAAACTTACTAAATATAAGGAAGTTCGATACATCAGTGGTAGAAGTGTTGACGTAGAGACTTGGTTCAAACGCCAGTCGTGTGGATGTTGCTAAACTGCTGTATGATGTGAATTTGATCAATGCAAGCGCGGCACACACCAGACCAACTGGCAATAGCCATGTCCAGATGAGGGCAGCCTTATTACGGATCATCAGGAGAACACGAATCTGAAAGATAACGTTGTTTACTATGTAAAGAGAATCTGGATGCTAGATGGAATAGATCATCATAATTGTCATTGTAGCGTATTTAGCTTTTGAAAAACTGAGTTCTTAATCTCCTTGAAATATCCAAGGTATTACCAATGAAAAGACGCTGTGGTCCTTGCCTCGCGAGCCCGATGGTATATTCTGAGTGCACTCATGTGACAGCTGAAGGCAATATTTTTTCTTAAACTCATAGGACTATGACTATAGATCTCCTCCAAAGTGATCTTTTCATGACCCGACCCGGGATTCCAATTCCGGTTAATCAATGCCACGTGTCCGAGCGTGTCTTTGTAAGATAAGTAAAATTCATATATTTAATGATACATGCCTTCTCGTCGTAATCAAAACTTATAAATATCTTACTGTAATTGGCAGGTAAGTGATACATCTAGTATCACTTCTATACCCTTTGAACTAATGTTCTCCAATTACACCTTGGCTAATGTCATATCTTGAATTAAGGTATTCAACAGGAATGTTATAGGTGTACCTTAGCCAAAGCCCAAAACCTTTGCTTGGTGAGTTGACTTCCGGTGAGAACAGAACGTGAAAATATATTTGTATCTTCTAATCTTGATTCCATGGTTAACCTCACGTCATCGTCAATTGCAAGGTCACTTCCGGTTTCACTATCCGGCTCATCGAGATGGTTTTCTCCTTCTGGAAGCAAAACATTTAATTAAATTGTACAATGTACTAAAGATGATTTTTAAAAGTCACGCCTTTTCAATTTCTTTTCATGTCTGTCTCCATTCATTCTGTCGCTAAAAAATGCTTCGCTGCTTTTCATAAGT
>JAUUEB010489632.1:0-10752 GCA_032362205.1 Clione limacina | reverse complement strand
GTTTTCGCCCACGCCAGCCCCCGTGGCCTGAGGGCAGGGTTTGGGGGGGCTTTCCCCCCAGCCGTTAAGAATTTGTTTAAAAATTACCATTAAATGAGGCAATTTTTAGTAAAAAAAACTATAAAAACTGCTATTCTTCTGCATCTGAAAAGGGCACTTCAGCCCCCCTGTCAAAAGGCAGGGGGGCTACCGCCCCCTGCCCCCCGTTCCGCCGCCCCTGGAACCACAGCGATGGTCGCTAAGGACTGAACCATAGCGATGGTCGCTAAGGACTGAACCATAGCGATGGTCGCTAAGGACTGAACCATAGCGATGGTCGATAAGGACTGAACCACAGCGATACACAGTATGCAAATGAAGCGGAAATTGTGACTCTCTATGTTATGGTTGCCAGGTAGACGGTGTACATTTTCTTTCTTTTTGTCATAGAAAGACAACAATGAACCTCTTGTTTGATGTAGTCCAATGATATAAATAGCAATAAACATAGTGAAATAGTGACACTGTATAACTGAAAACAAATCATTATCCATTGGTTTAGATTTCACCAATTTTCAAGGGTATATTCTCATAGTTCTAAGTTTGTTGAACAACTTTATTCGTGCATATATGAATCTTTTAAATCTAAAAGCCAAGAGCTGTTCAAAAGTGACTGCTATTGCTTACTACATTTTAAATAAACTTCAAGCAAAACTCAGCTAATAATAATGGTCAATGTATTTCTGATTTTAATACCGGCTAATAACAACAATCATTTTATGTGACCATTATTTCAATCTTTTACAAGCACTAGTTACCATTTGTGCACATTTTTGCAAGCAGTTGTCATCATTTGTGCACGCTTTCAGGAGCAGTAGTAACCATTAATGCACACCTTGAAAGCAGTTTACACCATTTCTCAACACGTTATAAGCAGTGGTCACCATTTCTAAACACGTTATAAGCAGTGGTCACCATTTCTAAACACGTTATAAGCAGTAGTCACCATTTCTAAACACGTTATAAGCAGTAGTCACCATTTCTAAACACGTTATAAGCAGTAGTCACCATTTACCAATACCTGTACAAGTAGAGAACATCATTTCTAAACAACTTTTCAAGCAGTTGTCACTATTTATTGTTCACCATTTCCCAACACCTTTCCAAGAAGTGGTTTACCAACACCTTTACAAGCATTGACTAAGTATACCCTGGTATGGTACCAATGTTGTGATCAGGTATTTTTACAAGTGATAACAACAGTTTGGAAACGAAAACCCCCAAGAGCATAGTATCTCAAAGTATTTCCATTCTAAATGCTATTGACTGATTTACAAATAAAAAGTAATTACTGTTGATTGATGCATTTCTGCCTTGTTTGGAGTCGAAGAAGAGCGAGAGAGAGAGAGTCGGTCATTTTGAGAATTCTCGAGTCAGTAAAAGAAGTCGGAGTCGGTAATTATGTAAAACATGGAGTCGGAGAAAGAGTCATAGTCGGTGATTTTGAAAACATGGAGTCGAGTCGATTCGGAGTCGGTAATTTTGCGTGAACCCTCCAGTCGGAGTCAGAAATCAAGTCGGAATATTTTCCTTCCGTCTCTCCATCTCTGATTTAAGAGGCATCTAGAACATTCTGATTTTAATTTTCAGTGATCGACAATTTGAATTTCTTGTAAACTGGGGCTATGTCACTGGGAAACGTTTGAAATAATTGAAGTAAAATTATGCATTTTAAAGACATCTGAAGTATTTTGATTCTTTTTTAAATGGTAAAAATTGCTGTTATTTTCGATTAAACGGGAGAATGACCTCCGGAAATTTTTGACATGATCGATGTAAAATGGTTCACTTTCAGACGTATCTGGTAGATTCAATTATAAAAATAGTTTTCTTGTATAAAAAAAGAAAGAGGGTATACAGCAACTATAACATTTTTAAATAATGGATGCAAACTGGCGCATTTTAGCAGTATTTCTTTTAGTTGAAGATATGTATTATTATTTATTATTCATTCTCAGATTTAAAAAAAGCAAAATAGTTTGTCTATGCATCTGAAAGATCCTGGATTAAATTTTCAGTGATAACAGAGATTTTTTGGTCAAACAGGGGAACGCCACACGTAAAGTTTGGAGTAACTGTTGCCAAATGATGCACTTTCTAGGTATCTACAATTATTTCTCAAATATCCGACATGTCACGTTCCCTGTGATTTTGTCGCTTAAGTTAGATTGTCGGATCATCGAATCTGACCTAATTGTTTACCCGGATGTTCCGGTCCAGATGACAACAATTTCAATACTCGTAATTGACCAAAATGCGGGACAATATTAGCAGCTGGGCGGGAGATTGAAGACAACAATGTGATAACAGGTGCTTCAGTGACATGATTCATCAATAGATTCAATCAGAGATTCGGTTTTTTGACGATGTCAGAATTTCAAATCTTTTCTCTTTATTTTCTCATTATTCGTTGCCCAAAAAAACTGTTGGATTCGGATACGCGAAATGTCGGGAAATCGTAGACAATTTGAAAAAAATCGGTTCCCATGCCTTGTGCTCGGATAAACGAGAAAATTCGGATCTTGAGTGTCGGATATTTGTGACCTAGCTGTATTTTCTTTGAATTCCAGTGGGCCAGGGGGTGTCTGATGAATTTTGATGGCGAGTGCCTTTCAAGAGACCTGCAATTTCTCACCAATCCCTTTAAAGGGTGACAAAAAAGAGATATTTTGAAAATAATTCAAAGGCAATGTCCTCATGAATTAACAGCATCTAAGCTAATTTTTTAACGGTAAATGATCCCGATCACATTGAAAAAGTTTATGATGAGACACATTTTCTCTATTTGGTTTGTCTTTCTTTCCCGTCTTTCGTTTTTTTTACTCATCTTTCTTTCTTTCTTGTTTTCTTTCCATCCTTTCTTTCTTTCTTTCTTTCTTTCAATTCTTTCTTCATTTTCTTCCTCTTTCTTTCTTCCTCTTTCTTTCTTCCTCTTCTTTCTTGTTCACGATTGTTTCTATTCTCACCGAGTCTCCCTTCAGCGCCCCCCCCCCCCCGAGTCGCGGGTGATGCGTGGTGTTTACAACAGCCCTGAGTTTACAACTTCTGCACACCTTACAAAGCAGATGTCAGTATTACTCCATACTTACACAAGCAGTTAGCACCCTGCATGTACACACTTACGAGCATTGATTATCTTTAATCAGTACCATAACGAGCAGTTTCGTCAATTTTGTTTGCATACATTTACAAGAAGTTATCGCCACTTCTACATACCCTTAAAGCCGTTTTCACCATTTCTGCACACTTTCACAAAAAGCCATGATAATAATTTCGGAATATCTTAACAAGAAGATTAATTACTCCACAATTGCTCTACATATTTTCAAATGGTCATAAATTCACCACATCTTGACGACAAGCACAATTAATTACTCCATACCTTTACAAGCAAATGGCACAATTTCTGTGAACTTTTGCAAACAGACGTCACCATTTCTGTCCAGCTTTACAACCAGTTGTCACAATTTTTGCACACCTGAACAACCAGTTTTCACCAGTTATGCACTTCTAAACAACCAGTTTCCACCATTTCTGCACACCTTTGCGACCAGTTGTCACTATTTAATCACATCTTAATAACCAGTTGACACAATTTCTGCACAGATTTACAACTAGTTGCAACTACTTCTGACAACCTTTACAACAAATTGTGCACCATATCTCACGTCTTTACAACAAATTGTGCACCATGTCTCACGTCTTTACGACAAATTATGCACCATGTCTCACGTCTTTACAACAAATTGTGCACCATGTCTCACGTCTTTACAACAAATTGTGCACCATGTCTCACGTCTTTACAACATATTGTGCACCATGTCTCACGTTTTTACAACAAATTGTGCACTTTGTCTCACGTCTTTACAAGCAGCGGTCACAATTTCTTCAAACCTTAAACAGTTGTGACGATAATTCGATTCCCTTTATGATTAGAAATGATTGATATGTTGCAGTTTTTAGTGACAAGCAATGTTTCCATTCGTTTACAAGCAGGCGTCATCATTTGTAAAACATCTTTGATAAAGCTATCTGTGGTTTGTTTATCACCTTTTCAAGCATTTGTCACCATTTTAACAACAGTGGTCACAATCCCTCCATACTTTGTTGGTTGTGACCATTTCTACATACCTTCACAAGCAGTGGTCCCCATGTCTGCACAACATAAACATAATGGTTACCACCACAATTAACTTCATACTTTTAATCCAACAGTTCTGCACACCTTTACCAACAGTAGTCACCATTTCTGCACACCTTAACCAACAGTGGTCCCCATGTCTGCACAGCATTAACATAATGGTTACCACCACCATTACCCCATACTTTTGAACCAACAACTATGCACACCTTTACCAACACTGGTCACTATTTTGTTACGCCTTCACAAACAATGGCCACCCTTTTCCTGTCATATGGTCCCCAGTATCTATTAATTTACAATCAGAAGTCACCATTTCTCAAACTCTTATTGACAAGCAGGGTGCGAAGGGGTCACAGTTTCTACATACCTGTTGTAGGTCAATATCTTTCCATGACAAAAAGACACCATTCAAACTCTTACAACAAGCTGAACAGGTTGACTGGATATTCAACAAAAGCTCCTTGAGTCTCTTTCAAAATCTCTTGATGGTAAATGTTTTAACTTGACATAATGAAGTATTTATGAGTAACAATTGTCCATTCTTTTGGCTCCTTAAAGTGATATGTCTGCGTGGTTCATTCCCTTTAAGCTTGACCAGGGTCAACTTTATTTAAGTGTTAGTCCCTCCAGAAAGTCATATGAGAGGCAGTCTCACATTTGCATCCGACACTTTCAAAGGCAAGTGCGTTACTCCAAGAGGCAACCACGCCTACCTCAACTTAATTTAACACCTTGGGGCATCCTAGAGGGCGGCAGCTATCCATCATCAGAAGTGATATATATTGAGAGGTTAAGATATTTTGCAAAAAAATAAATTGATTTTCCAAGTCATAACAAAATGAAAGAACACAGGCAGAGAACATTGTTTAAAGTTTATTGTATATTGCAAAGCAACTACATATAATCAATTTTATTGTAATAATTTGGGGGTTGGGGACAAATCATCTAAAATGATTTTAAACGTGACAGTCCAATATGAGAATAGAGTGAAAAGAATAGATCAGGGTCTCCTGAGCTAGACAACTAAATCGCTGTTAGCCAAATGCTCTTCAGCTTATGAAAAAAAATATGATAAAATAGAAACAAAATAACATTCATACATTTTGCAAACTACATGTAAACCTATTATCAACAATGACCAATATAAAGATGGATAAAGTAGTGTAAACAAGATCAGCGTGTCATCACCATGGATACTGTGTAAAACATCATAGACAAAGCGATTTGTGGTTTGTACATATTCACAGTGATTACAATATATTGGGCAATAGCAGAAAAGAATAACTAAAAAAAATATTTGAAAAAGAAACAAGAGAAAAAACTAATTATAAAAAAAGGCAGTGACAAATTTTGGAAAAAACAGAAAAGGTGTGATTGATGTATTATAAGAAATTATTTACAATAATAAACAAAATAAAGTTTCAACAATGTATAATGTGGTTTTGGGTCTAAAAAAGCATAAGTAATTACTTTTATCCAGTCAACATATTTTTTTTTATACACATAAGGGTTTAATGTCTGGTTCACTATTAAAATTAAATAGTGAAACAAATTGAAATGAAACTTTACAATTATAACATTACCTTGCTAAAAAAAAAAATAGAACAAATCTAAAAACAAAATTAAGTATGACGTGTTATAAGCTTTTGGTTATTTTTGTAACTGGTTAAATATAAGAAGCTTGAAGTGTGTACTGTGTTATATAAATGTGTAAATAGAGAGTCGGGATGAGAAAAAAGTATGAACATTATGAATTACAATCCCTGATATTACAAGTCATAGAAGAAGAAAATAAAACAACGCAAAAAAAATGACATGAGAAACAAACAGTTTTATATAACAAGGGAATGGCTCCAGATGGAGACTTCTTAAGTAACAGATATGCCTGTTTGGCCATCACTTTCTCAAACTGGATTTCTGAATAGTTGGTTCACTTCAAAGTCCTCAGTCATTGTATTCTTATATCAACTTCATATTTCTTCAATTAAAATCAAAATAAAATATGCAGACATGTCACACGTTCCTACTGTTAAGCAAGGCAACAAAAGCAGTTGAATACTGATTTCCTGAAAATACTGAAAATTTTAAGAAATTCTCTTCACTGTGCACAGTACAGATGTTGAGCAAGATATATAACCATCATTTATGTTTGGTTGACAAAGAGGGAAAACAACAGCCTCATTACTTGTAAACTTCTATGTTTTAACAGACAGTTATCACTATCAAGTTAAAAATAACCAAAAAAAAATTGTATTTGAAAAGATTGCCAGAATGCTCAAAGAATTTTAATTATCTACATTATTCTAACCAAAAAAATTACTGAAGAATCTGAATTATTCAATCTTCTAAGCAATCATCTAAATGATGTAAAGCTATACATCAAGTTAAGATTGATTTCAACAAAAATAAATATATTCAATTACTTTCCTAATGAAACAAATGTAAATTGAAGGAATTTTTAACCCTGTTATGAAGCTACTCAAAAATTGATGTATACTAAAAACTTGACTTCATCACATAACTTTTGGAAAAGTAGTATCATTTACAAGAGTTCAAAATGGGTGTTTATAAAATGAACACAAAACATCTTCCATTGTTCACACTTTATACATACATCAGACTGTAGGAAGCTCATTGTAATTAGAAAAACTTTGGTTTGGATTGGTAGAATCAATACTTTACCATTACGATTTTTTTTTTAATTCAGCGTCTTTAATAATTTTCTAATAACTTTTTCTCTTGTATTTTATTAAGGTTTTCGTTCTTTTCCAATGTTCAAATAATCATCTGTGATATTGAGCAAGGCAGCAAAGGAGTAATACTGATGCTGGTATTTCAAAGATGGATAAAAGGTCAACAAGAATGTTGAGTAGCCAAGTAGCACCATATTGTAGCTCTGTAGCACCACAAACAAACTGGTCACAAAAACAATCTTTGAAAGCTTTTATTCAAGTAATTAATCTTTTTTGGAGAAAGAATAAAAAGATTCAGGAACAAATATGTCACAATCCTGAAACAGCATCAGATGAAACTGATCCTTTAAAAAAAAAACTAAAAACATGAAAAAATACAGTATGACCACGCCTTCAAATGGTTATTTCCTTTTCATAACCCCTTAGTAGGGATATTTCCTTAAAAGTAACAAGAAATAATTACCTTCCCTATGATTTAAAACTTGAACAGAAGTTGTGATCAGAGATATAAGACAAAATAAAACATAGAAAATTTGTATTTGGTGCGTGCTGCTCAAAGCGTGTTCACAACAACCAAAAATATAGAAAATGTCAAGAATGTATTTTCAACAAATCATATATAAATGTAAAGTCTTTACATTATTGTAAAATAAATAGAATTCAGAAATAAAGATCAGATCATGTATATAAAAAAAAATAATATTACAATTGTCATGAGAGAAATGAGATCTTATCAAGGAACAGGGTGATATAAATCAAAAAATTAACATAGACCAATAATCAATCAATTAATTCAGTTTAGGGCCAAAGGAAGTGGGGGCTTATAATCTTATTGCAATAAACAAATTGATCGATGAAATTGCCTTGATTCTTATTTGACCAAAGTGACAGCATGGAAACGATATCATTGTGGAAACATCCCTATGCAAAATAATCAACTAGCTACCAGAAATAAGCTAACAAAAAAATAATTAAAATACTCATCAGACTTGATTTTCCCTGAGATACCAACATGTGTTATGTATGACCTGAGAATTAAAAGCATTTTTTTGGTGAATTATCAACCCAGCATCTTGTCGGTAAATCATCGACCATGCATATTTAAATTTATCTTTGTCATATTAAGCATCTTGAAAGGAGAATATGATACAACTTCACAATAAGTTTTATCACACATTTGTATCTTTAAAGTTAAAGAGACAAAAAAAATTATATATCCTTGATACATGACAGTATCATCCTGTTCAATCACATTTGGCTATCTATATATATATCACATACGAGATATTTTCCAAAAAGATGTTGTGAAAAGTTTGTATTCTACAAATGTTAGCTGAATACTCCAAAAAATGATTTTTATTGGCTAAGTTCTGACTAATATTGTGATTATCAAGAAAGAACCTTATTTTTATGTCCTTACTTTCCAGCAAATTAAGGCTTGGAATTTTAGTGTATTGTCATTGGTGTGCCCTAAAATAATGATAATTATGTCCTGACAAACAGACATTACAAATGAATTTGTTTGAATCTTATTGGAACAATTTTAACTTTGGCAGACAATTCTTTGGATTAAAACATTTCGGTATTCAAACCATTACTCCATTCCTTTTTCATATCAAATTACCTTTATTACTTCACAGTTCTTTTTTTGTAGATAATAAAATACACTTTACAATAAGGAAAAAATAGAATAAGGCATATCTTTTTGAGAGGTCATTTCGTATATGGGTGTATATCATAAATAGAGAAAAAAAACATGCCAAATGTCATAACAAGTTGAGGTACGGGTCGAGAAACAAAGAGACTGTTTCTGAATTATTTAACATGATGGGAGGGACGTCAAGGTCTAGAGTTATCTTTCACATTCAACCCAACAGCTCAAGGGACATCATCATTTGAGACATCGTACATATTCATTCAAACGAACAACTACACATTCTGGGATATTTACTTTCACAACCCCTACATGATAGGATTTTTTGTTCTAAATCCACTTCATGGGAAAACTTCCTCTGAAAAACCCTATAAGGTAATATTTCCTTTTATAATAACCTCTTTAGGATATTTCCAAGAAGTGATATATCTTTAACATTCAATCCAAAGACTTAGATACACATATCCTCAAAAACCATGTCAAAATTTCTTATTCACTATATACACAATATGATAATAATCATCACAAGCATATGAGAAACAATGTCTAACTACGTATGGTATCATAAAATATATTTCAGATCAATTGATGATGATGGCACAAGATAATGGAGCCAATCTAGGCTCCACAGAATGCATACTTTTTTAATATGGCCTTCAGTAAATTGTAAACTGGGTAACTTTGAGAGGTACTTGTGTATAAACTATAGGCAGGCCATAAAGCAAAATACAGCCGAAACCAAAAGTGGATACCATAATCAACAATCATAATAATAATATATCGTTACAACATAATCTGATGAGACACTCCATTATAGACAACAATCAAGCATATAATCAGTTAAATCATCAATGAATTCAAAATATTCAAATTTCAGTATTTACATATAAAGGTAAGACAAAGAAATTTTCAGAAATCTTTCAAACACTGAAAAATTCTTGTACACTGAGATATATCAAGCTCATTTATGACTGGACAAAAGTTGTTTATTTACAGAGATTCTGAAATCTTGGACACTTTTGTAAGCCAGTCTTTTCTTCAATTTGTCTCTAAAAAAAATATAAATAAAAAAAACAATAAAACTTTCCCATTTCTCTTTGGATGTTCAAATAATAATAATAATATTAAATTCCATCACCAAGCATCTTCTTAGTTTTGATAAACTTCATATCATTTTAGCCCCATTTGGTCCCAGAAAAAGACTTTGTTGAAAAGCCGAAATCTAACTTTGCTCACTAAATTTGTCATACTGAATTTGTTCAATATTTCTTGAGTGATAAATTGACATTATGCCTTTTTAGCTTCAGCATTCAGAACATAATATAATCATGACTTTGGTATAAATGTCAATTCATGTCTTCTCAAAGTTATACCAACCATTTGAGATAAATGCATTATTCTATACATGTATATATAGTGTAAAGGTTTAAACAGCAAAGTTATAGTAGAGGATGTATGATGTCATGTTTCAGCCAGTCAAGATGAAAGATCTGTTTACATTGATGACGTTAACATCATCATAAATTGACACACAAAATAATTATTTCAAACTATTAACAGTTTTACAGTGATAACTAGGTCAAACACCACAAAGGTATAGAAAGAATCACCGTTAGCCTGTCATCCTCAAACCAGTCAATTAAGCATAAGAAGATAATTATAATCAACCAAAACTTTTTATATACATTATATCCTAACTGAGATTAAAGTTGTGTAGTGTGGTTATGTTTAAATCATGGACAGATTATTCATAATTGCAAATCATCAATAAGGTGTAATTAGCTGTGAGAATAATATATATACAAAAATATACTTTCAATGAGCATGTACTGTAACCATTAGCTTACAAATAAAATAAAGCTTAATAATGCCACATCTTAACACTAAGATCTCAGCCACACAACAGAACACATAAAACATGAAAAGTTGATAACAAATCATTGTATGGTTCAATAATTTTTTTTTGGTAATCAGATCTTAGAGTTTAAAACAAATATAACAGTAACTTCAACATTGAGAATCTAGAAAAGCATTTTTAAAGTATTTAATAAACCTCTTCATAATACAATGAGCTTGGACTTTGGCGTGTTGGAACTTGAAGTAGTTAAAGGGAAGACATTTGTGTCAAATTTGAATAATAAATTTCAACATTACAACCTTGCTGACATAAAAAGACATGACTGGCTTAGAAAATGTTTAAATCGATAAGAATTTCCAGAAAA
>JAUUEB010489621.1:0-10752 GCA_032362205.1 Clione limacina | reverse complement strand
TCTAAAACAATCTTTAGTCTTTAGACTCTTCAACATGTTTACTGACTGGAGCAGACATGGGTACGAAGCCGGCTTTGCAGGGCCGGCCCGACTACCCCCGCAGCCCCCGCGACGCGGGGGGGCCTCGAGGCCCCCGGCAGGGGGCTTCGAGGATCTTAGAATTGCATGTTGAAGGAGAGATAAAAAGCAACAACGAGGGGTCTTTGAGGCCCCTCGATGCCACGCCAGGGGGCCTCAAGGCCCCCATAAATGTTTTTTAAAAGGAGGGGGAAAGGGAGTGGCCTCTAGACATATATGTGCCTCGAGCCTCTAGGGGCCTCGAGGCCCCTGTCAGGGCTCTTCGAGGATCTTATTAATTCATAAACAGGGAGAGGTATTTAAAAAAATGGCGCAGAACTAGTCTTATTATTAATTAAAAAATAGCTTATATATTATGTAGCTTAAATGGTGTTTAAATTTCAAAGTAATTGTAAAAAGAGGGGTATTTCTTTGGTTTTTAGATGATTTTAAAAAATTGCAAAATAAATAAACGGAGGGGAGGGAGGAGTAAACAAAAGCCCAGGAATGTTTGGATTTTTGTGAAGTTAATAAACTTGATGGGGGCGTTTATTTCAAATAGCAACACTTGTTCATTTCACTCATCGCTTCTTCGAGTGTCACAAGTCACGCTTAAAATAGCAGTCGGCAGTCTCCTAACGAGAAGATCCAAACCGTTCGTGAACATGCAGAACTTCTGTTCATAGAACACACGGAGTTGGTGTCGTCTTTTCGAAACGTCTGTGTACTTTTGAAATTGTTTCCAACACTACCAGTTACATCAGCGTCTGCTGTGAGATACTTCAGCAAACTCAAACTAATGAAAATATGTATTTGGTCGTCAATGGGACAAACACGATTGAGAGGGTTAGCCGTTCTGAGCATAGGGGGAGAGAGAACAAGCAGCATTGACCATAATGATGTGATAAAGCAATTTGCCAACGCAAAAACAAGGAAGGCTGTGTTGATGTTAAATGACTATGCAAAGACATTTGAGTAATAACAAGTATTTACAAAAATAATGTGTTATAGACTTTTATTTTGAATAACGAGATTGTTCATGAGCACGCGAATTTAAATCACGGCGAATGGTAAACATCAATACAAAAAGATCTAAATGAAGCTTTTATTCGCAAAAAAAGAAAAAATAATACTGGAAAACTGAAATTGACAACACTCGAAATAAAGATAGACCTGAAACCAGCCGGTTATACAGTACTGTGAGTGTCTGAAGAGGAATTAGAAAATATACTTTGCATGGATTAATTATTTGCGTTTTACATTTGCTTTTTGAATGCATTGGGGGCCTCGACCAAAAACTTGCGGGGGGGCCTCAGGGATAGTTGGGCCGGCCCTGGTGAAAAGGTCTTATAAACATTGGCCGAGTGTTGAGAGCTTTTCAAAAATTTTGGTCAAGATTTACCTGCATCCTCTCACAGCATATTATAATTATTAAGGCTCAAATATCAGCATATAATTTGTAAAAGATTTGCCAGTACTTAAAAAAACTGTTATTGTTTTAGCTGTCTTGTTAAAATGACTATAATACATTTTAATTTATATCTAGATTTTCAGGGTGATTTTTTTATACTGACGCTTTTGAAATCATAACATTGAACAATTTCTAATAGCTAAAATCATGTAGTTTTCTGCAACGTTTACAACAGATATAAAATTTGGTTTTATACAGAATTGTTTAGTGATGATAGGTTACCAAGCTATCGTCAAAAAGGCAAAATTTGTCACCATAACATGGAGCCTGAAAATGCGATTTTAAACAGAATCTTTATTGATTCATTAACGCATTTCATTGATTACTCAGTGGCCTCACATCCAATCACATTTGGTAACAAACAAAAATGTCATGTCTGTTGTAGATGTTACAGAAAACTGCATGACTATTTATCTATTTTGGTTTTTTCAATACTTAGATTTGAAAAGCGTCAGTATTAAAAAATCACCCTGTATATATATATCTCTTACTTTAAGGCAAAGATTGTTCTCTGCAACGTCTTTTTGATTATGTCCGTTTGCATGTTCTTGTGATGCCTGTGCATTTATCTGCTTACTTAAATATATATTTTTCTAAATATTTTCTGTTTGATTCAGAAATATCTTAGAACTTGTTAAGAATAGCATGTATTAAATTTCTCTTTGAATATCTTTTTCAGTTCAGTTACAGTCTGACCGTTGAGTTTGTTGATGTCAACGACAATGCTCCAGTTTTTGTCGCCGCTCCATTTGTTTTTAGTGTTGAGGAAGGACAAGTTGGTTTGCTTGTTGGAACAGTGTCTGTAAGTGATTTTAAAGTTTGAAATTACATTATAAAAAATGATAATTCAAGGTGGGAAATAAAATATAAGTATTTGGTTATAAATGTTTAAACTGGTTTCTTGTTCTTATGTATTATCTCTGTGATATACAGAGGTTTTTGTTTTATTGTTCCTAATGATGTCATGAGAACAGATTTTGATTTTGTATAAGTAATATATAAATAATTACTTTTAAATAGACTCCTTGAGAATCTAAAATTGAGTTTTGATATCACTTTAAAAAATATTGAAAAGTTAATGCACATTGATTATGATTAATTTTTTTATATTTTCCTGAACTTATTTCATGACAAATGATATCGTTTTTCTCTAAAAGGCAATTGACTCTGACGAGGACGGAAATCCTAACTCACAAGTGACCTACTTTCTGACCTCTAACGAGTATGTATTTTTATGACATTTTATATCTTACTTAAACAGTAAAATTGATTATTGTCACAATGGTAACAAGGAGTTAATGTATACAGAGAAAAATCATCAACATTGACTTATATTCCATGGTGAACCATGTTTCTGTTTTCTGTGTGATATTTTGCAGGGGTGAGCAGTATAATAAACAGGTGTAACATTAGGCCTCGTCTGCTCTACTGTATTTTGATATAAGATGCATCAAATTTAAATGATTATTCTGCTGCCTTTATAAATTTTATGACTGTTTTCACTTTATAATCAAGTATAACTTTTACTTCTTTTGCTTTTCATGAGTTTAAACTGCAAGTTGTGACATTGCTCTCAGACTTTTCTTTTTGTATTAATACGATTATTGTTATTATTGCTTAAAAGCGTTGTGATGATTGCGTTCTGAATCTCTGCTCTTGCAAATACAAATCTTTCTATCTCTTTGCTTGTTTGTTCAAGATTGCTCTTGCAAGTTTTGTGCTTACCTGCTTCACTATGCAATCTGATATCATCCTCTATATTTGTGTGTGTTTTTAATGCTTTAAATCTCTTGGCTAATACATACATGCTTTTTTCCAGGCTTGATTTGTTCTCTCAAATCTATGTACAGACATGTATATAGCGCCTAATTCTTATAATAGGCCGTAAGCACTTTGCAAATGGGTCTTCATTAAATGTACTTTTTACCATCACCTCTGATGCAGTAACATCAATGAATAAAAGCAAGTGCTGAACATAATTTTTTTTTAATAATTACTTTCAGGCTCTCAAACGGGTTGTGACCTTGAGCTTAGATATATTGATGAATGCAATCTCAACAAATGAAGTATAATTATCATATCAGAACCAAAATGAAAGCAAAATGACTGTATTAATTCTGTACATGATCTCTTTGTTGTTTTTTCCAACTCCATTGCATTGAAAACTGAAATGGCAGATGAAGGACTTACAGTTATGGTCCATAACAAGCTTGGTCTATATTTTCATTAATTTTCTCCCCCTACAGTGCTTCTCATAATTCGTAAGTTTCTGTTATACCCAAGAATGTTCATTTACTAACTTTGATTTTTGTATGGGTTAAGCGCGAATTCATGAAGTGACATTTTTTTCTTAATCATTGATTGACAGATTAGACCATTGACTTTTAAACATAGTCTTACCGGGCCCAGATAGTTTGTAATCTATACAATTTGCATTACAGAAAAATGATTGTTTACAAAGTTATTTTTATTATGATTATTGATGATAATAATCATTCAATGATAGGAGGATGTTTTGTTGTGGTTTTTGGGGAGGGAAGTAAAATTACATTTGTTTTTGCATAGTTAACTTCAAATTAAGAGGCATTTAAGATACTCATGGGAAATTTCAGTGGTCTGGTCTGTTTTCTTAGATGTCTTTTTGAATATTAAACAAATGATATGAAAATATGAAATGTCATTGTATTTAAATGATATTACTGTCTTAATTTAAATCAGTCCCGAAATAATATGTTGCATTTTTTTCCTAACAACGCTAATTTTGATGTTTTATGTATATGAACACTTTCATAGTTGTTGACTTTCATACACAAATAAATCAAGCCTGATGGGTGTGGCTTCTTTCTGTTGTCTAGACAGAAGTCTCCCTATAGGCAAAAGTAAACATATTGAAAAGGCTTATGTTTGTATTGTGGTATACTTTACTTGTATACAACAATTTCATAACTGCCATGTTCAATTGTCACTAAAACTGTAAATAACAGAATACTGTCTGAAATTGGATAGTGGTCTCTATTTAAGGGAGGGAAGCACTAATGTGTTTTAAATATGAGCGTGTAACGCAGTCACTAAATTAAGATCGGTCCTCTTGGTTTGCTCTCAAGAACAACACACCCCTTGCAAAAAGAAAAACTTTCCCTCACATATCTATCCAATTTCTCTCAGTAATTCAATTGATTTATTGTAACATTTTCAATTTAATTTAAAATGTATTGATGTTGTGACTAAGCAGATCTCACCAGAAATGACCAACAACAAAAATGAAGACTAGTACTGAAACATGTAACCTAAGTCTTACTTAATTTGTTATTTTTATAAGTGTGAGTAACTTTTAGTTGACAGTTTTTTTATTAGCTTAACAAGACAGACATGCCAACTTTATACCATGAGACAAATCATACATTTTTTTACATCAATTGAAATAGTCTAATGTTAGTCTTTTTTCTCAAAATAATTATATAGGAATGCAATAAGTAGAACACAGTTTATTATTTCATTTAATCAGATTTAAAAAAAAATAAGTCGGCATGTCTGTCATGAACATGTTCAAAACCGTCTTGTGTTAATGAAATGCTGGGGTTTTGATTAAGATGTTTTAAAGTTTTGTACATATTATTTTTTTGATTGATGTAAGAATTATAACTATGTGATGAAACAGACTCCTCTTGATATTACTGAACCTATCTGTCTAAATAGAGACACTTCTTTTTATTAAATGGTTAATATTGTTTTATTAAGAAATTATCAATCAATCAAATAATGCACATTGAATTGATAATTGATATGCAATTGGTAGGTAATGGAACATGAGTGTCATTAGGAGAAAAGATGATATAAAAGTACTTTGTAAAACTTTTAAGGTACTCTTAGGATATATTTATGTTCGTCATTTTTCTTTTAAAAATAAAAAAAATTGCATTCTGAACACAAAAATCATTTAGAATTAATTGATATTTTTTTCATGATATAAATAGTATTTCTTCATATATATCTTAAAACCACCTTTCATAACACGTTTGTTTTTCTTGTGTTCCTGAGTCAATTTGCATTTCTTTATTTTCAGGTTTACCATCAATTCCCAGTCGGGTGTAATCACCACCAGACTGCCACTTGACTATGAGACTGAAAGAAGTTACACTATTCCTGTGGTTGCAAGGGACACTGCTATTAATCGTTTGACCACAACAGGCACTATTATCATCAATGTTATTGATATTCAAGATAATATTCCTTTGTTTGTGAAGACCAACTTTGAGGTGACTGTGCCTGAAAATGAAATCAACGTCACTGTGGCTTCAGTGCAGGTAAAAAACGTTCATTTTATTGATATGTTAGAAGACAATGACTTTCTCCTCTTATACAGGATGGAATCATAACATTGAAATGACGTTTTTTCAAATTAAAAAAAACAAAAATTTGTTGCTGTTGCTAATGATTAGATTATGTTTTTTACGTCAATGTTATTTCATGGTAACAAAAAGGCAATAAAGCAGAATTTCAGCTTTTATTCAGTTGTTTGAACCACTGTTACATCAAGTCTTTCATTAAGGAAGACAAACTTAGCAAATATCAGAACAAACGATATGTTAAGAAAGAACGAAATCTGTGGATGTGTTTTTTTGTCTATGGAAATGACAGACATACTTTGATTTTGCATTTAAAAAATCCACTGTTTACCCAATGCCAACAAGGAAGTGTGAATCCACTTAACTCATGGCAGATTACCATGTTAAAATGCTGTCTATTGTTTTACTTTAAGGAATTATATTTTATGTCTTTGTTTTGTTATCCAATGATATTTATGATTCTCCTTTTGTTCATCAGGCAACAGATGCTGATGCAATTCCTCGAATTGTGTACAAACTTACTGGGCAGGAATCATCCTCATTTCAAGTCAACCAAGCTGGTATTGTATCCACCCTCGGAGGTTTAGATTATGAGTTTGACACACAACACATCTTTTACGTGACCACTGTTGATGGAGAAAATTCTAACATTGCATCGGCATCTGCTACTGTCACTGTCAATGTATTGGTAAGCAAAAGTCATTTGAAGCAATTTAAATCTTCTTAAATCAAAATCTTTTATAGTCTAATGAAAAACTATTTGAGTAATTTACTTTTCTTAATTGAACAAATAATGAATACTTCCTGGCTCAGTTTCTCTACCACATTTATAGAACACGAGTTTGATATCGATGAATGAATATCGATCCAGTTTTAACGAAATCGATATTGATTCATCGATATCAAACGAGTGTGCCATAATTGCATAAATTGGGTACGGAAACTCAGCCAGGAAGTATCAATTTTATTCCAGTTGGCATATTTCATAAACGTTTAGTGATTTTTAAAAAGATACAAAACCTACGTTATATATATTATAAGCACACTTTACACAAAAGTGCGACTGTAAAAATTTCTATGAACAACCCACCTGGTGAAGAATCGATACTCGGTACTCACAAATGTCTTACACCAAGCGGCGCAAATCAGGAGAACCCACAACCCCACAACATATATTTACCCGCACGGCCTCGCCCTTCCTAGTGTTTTAAGCCTCGCCGTCCCAGTGTTTTACGTCTAGGTCATTCTGTATTGACGAAGTTTCTTTTTATTGCTTATATTTATCGCATGGATGGTTCCTATCTTATGATCATACAGGATGTGGAATAAACGTAAAGACTGTTCACTTGTGCTCTTGAGTATTCAAATCGGAAGTTCAGGCTAGTCTTTTCACCAATAAGATTGCGCTTTTTAAAAAGTTGACCAAGATAATGAATTGTGAAATACTAAAGAGTTTTAAGCCAAATCTGAGAGTGTACCATTTGACACCAGAATCGCAACTGGACGCCCTGTAATGTTTACAAACAGCAAACCAAAGTGTTGATGACTGAATAAAGCTGGTGTTATCCGAGTGCATACACACACATCAATATTTAAAAAAAAACTATTTGCCCTGAGGAATTTCTGATTTCAATTGAGAAGAAAATAAAACCTAGGAGAAATTGTTTTTCCGTTTAATTATGTTAATTAATCTGTTGTCGTAGATAATGGTTTCTCTATGTACATAATGTTAACAGCTTTTATAACTGTTGAATTACAACGGTATCTTAAGTCGTTGTTAAGTAAGTCGATGAGATAAGAGCGAAGGATTCTCTTAGCTTGAACATTTCCAAGTGACGTTGTGTTACACTGATTTCCGATCTGAAACCTGACGACAAACTGTCACAGACATGGCGGTCTTATCATCTGTTATTCAATTTGTATTCATTATATTTTCATCATGCAGCCAAGGTAAAGTTTATTAATTGCAATAATTTGTAAACTCTTGTAAAGAAATGACGTTCACGTTTAACCATAGCGATTCATTTTGAAGCTTTATGAAAAACGAAATAGTTGAAAAAATAAAGACTATGAATCTCTATAAACAGTGTCAGTTCTATACTTTTATAGGGTAAATAAAATATATTATACGAAAATGTCAACACAATTGTAAAAAATCCGATTGTTCTTTTATGTCAGAAGTTCAATAAGAGAGAAAAGACTTTTTATCGTCGTCGATTGACTGATTTTTGTGATTACACGCTGTCTACGTAATAAGACTGAACGTCCGATTATTTATTTAAAAGAAAATTCATGTGTTTGTGTATGCTCTGTATCACATCGTTTTTGTACGTGAAGCTAAAGTTGTTCGCACACACGAATAACTTACTAAATGGTCATTTCTAAAAAGTGCTATTTTTATTTGACCGACTTTCAGGCACAGGGCACAACACAACCATCTATCAATACTTTACCAACGCTTGCACCATTTACGGGTTTTGAAACCATCAAGGGGGACATAGCTTCAACCTTCACCTTATTCACTAGGCCATCAATAGAATCAAAATCAACAACAGACACCCCAGGCCCAGGAATATGTTACTACAAACCTTGTCGTAACGGAGGGACTTGCTTAAGTGATACCGAGGGATTCGCATGTTTATGTCCATCCACACATACAGGAGATATCTGCAATCAAGGTAGTATGAACCATGAAGATGTTTTAATTTCAAATGATCGTAGTCATGTTGAATTAAACTCCTGTTCATCATCTGACATAACATTTCTATCTCCTTAGAACATAGTTCCTTAAGGTCAAATAGAGGTCTGATATAACCTAAATCAGATATGTTCACATTATTATAGATTATTTATATAATATTATAATTTCTTATATACAGTTACTTTTGCATTAAAACATAAGTAAATCCTTTGTATTGTTAAAAGTTCGACTCGAAGTATGGAATAGAATATTGGTTAACGTCGTTAACGTCTTTTCAAGGTTTTCAACGACACGTTGAAGGTTTAGGTTCTTCGCTATGACATAACCTATCCTGTACGTGTTTAATTGGGCAACGTTTATTGGTTTAGCAACTGAAGAATATTTAGATTAGGTACCAGTTTGTGTTAAACTTACCCTTACTTGGTAATCTGTCACTTTCTATTTTTTTTATCACAATCTTTGAGGCTATTTGTCACAGTCTTTGAGGCTATTTATCACAATCTTTGAGGCTATTTGTCACAATCTTTCTTTGGGATATTCATCACAATCTTTGAGGCTATTTGTCACAATCTTTGAGACAATTTGCAACAATCTTTTGGGCAATTTGTCAGAAACCTTGAGGCTAATTGTCACAATCCTTGGTACTATTTGTTCCAATCTTTGAGGCTTTTTGTCACAATCTTTGAGATTTTTTTTCACAATCTTTGAGGTTATTTGTCACAATCTTTGAGGTTATTGGTCACAATCTTTGAGGTTATTTGTCACAATCTTTGAGGTTATTTGTCACAATCTTTGAGGTTATTTGTCACAATCTTTGAGGTAATTTGTCACAATACTTGAGACTTACTTGTCACAAAGTATCTTGCGCTTGGTTAATCAGAACAGACGTATTCGGGTTGATAACAAAATCTATGAAAACAGTCGGATGCATATTTTATTATACATTCTTCATTTATTTTTCTAAACAAAAAACAATATGAATAATAAAAAAAATTGCATTTTAGAACTGGAACATATAGGAAGGAAATCATATATTTTCTAAATAAAATATTTAAATGTTATAAACTTTTCCAATAGCTCGCTTATAATATGTAATTATTTATCAAATAGTCGATCTTTCAAGCCTTATGACTGGTGCCAGTCCGAATTGACAATTATCATAGTGAAACGAGTGTCTATGGTATGAGGTTAATAATATAACAGGCTTGGCATGTCATACCGCGCTGTGATTTACAATACACCTATTGTCTAGATGAGTGTATGTAGATTTTAATCACATTATACAAATCAATCATAATTTGATGAATTTTACTTTTTACTTTATATACATCTTATGATAACTGGTTATACATACAGAATATTGAAAACCCCATCCACAACATATTGTTATTCCAAGTTTTGAATAAAGTGCTGCAAATTAGGTTATTTTAATAGGTGCAGCATTAGTGTCACGCAATGGGACATCTTTGATGGTTAAAAAGTTGTAGATATTTTATATCATCAGTGAAATTGCGTACCCGACTTAGGCAGTTAATGTCTATATATGATTGCTATAGAGAGGTGCCTAACAGGTGACCATTGCTTACTTCCCATGAATCTGAGAATATACAGGTTTGCCTCCATTGTTGATGTAAGGGTAAGACTAACTTTTCAGCGCCTCGTGCTTGAAAAGGTATGAAGAGCTATACAAATGCCGTTATTATATCTATTGTTATAAATAAACATTCGCTTAATAAAACCGAGTGTCTTCAAGACAAAGACTGATGATCAAAACTGCATAATTTACTGTAAAACCTTTTGTGACAACGAATCGTACGCGTCCTTTCCGACCCAACATTCTCTACTTTTACTATAACTTTCCCAAAACAAATATTCAAATATCGCTGTAGATTTTGAAAACCGAAAAATTTAGTATTACGCATATAAATTCTAGAGTTATTCCTTTAACAAATTCGTGTATACACTGAACAAGGCATCCCAACAACGGAAAATGGATACACGTTTAATCCATAATTAAACAGTGGAGCAGATAGCCGAGTGGTTAAGACGTCGGACTGAAGAGTCGGTCGTCTTAAAGCGTTGTGACAAAATTTTCATGGCGAAAAATTTGCTATCTTGCTCCGCCTGCCCACCCAGCAGTTGACTTGGGTACCTGACTTATAGGCTCTGTAAGTTTA
>JAUUEB010489620.1:0-18870 GCA_032362205.1 Clione limacina | reverse complement strand
AGCATAACGGCTAATTTAAAATGACAATTGATAAAAAAAAATATGAGAAAATGTTGTTCTTGAAATATGAAACATTTATTGTTCCGTGATTAAAGGTAAATAAAATAACGTAGAAAAAACTATAAACAAATTATGGTTGAAAAGGGATAAAATGGGCAGTGAACGTGAAATGTGCAATTTTAAAATGAGTCGATTCTTAAGAAATGTAAAAGAAGAGGAGATAAAGTTGAGATAGAGAGTTTTGCGAGAGAAAGAGAGAGAGTTTTGAGAAAGAGAGAGAGTTTGAGAGGGACAGAGAGTCAGAGAGAGATGAAACATTATAAGCCTTACTCTTTATATCTACATGTAATTAAAATCTCTTTCTACCACCCATCGCACATATGAAATAAAGAAAATAAGAAAATGCTAACAATGAGGAAAGAATTAAAAGAACCTTGATAACAAGTTTTTGTCAATGAGGAACACCTGTTTCTTGGTTAGTTAGTAGAATTAGGAGAAGTATAATGATAAGATACATCCCCAGATTATTAAAGACGTTGTTACCATAGTAACCAACCCTCACCGGGGATTTTAATTGATGACCGCTTATCACCAGTGGTTATCAGCCTCGGTGGTCATCAGTCTTGGTGGTCTACTAATGAACCAAAAACTAGAAACTGACCGAAAATGTTCTGATTTTTGTTCAATTATCATAGAGTTATGGAACTTGATGTTTAAAAGAATATTGCTACTGTAAGATTTGATTTATACATCACTTTCAACACATTTAGATTACATAATGTTGTTATTTTACTACTGAGAATGATTGATAAAATCTTGGTGGCGCGTGATCGTTGAGGTGTTAAAACGCTCAAACGCTCGTCGGATAACCCAGACAGCTATGGTCCGTGTTTCGATCATCCATTGTGTGACGAAGGATAATTTAGCTCGAAAATAAAGAAAAAAAATGTTTGTTTATATTTGTGACATTAAGGATAGAATACGTGGCCTGGGAGCAATGTCTCGGCCTCGCATGCGAGATGACCCAGGTTCATTTCGGGGCAGCGACGCATTTCTGCTGCCACTCTCGACTTGCTTGGCCATTGGTCAACGACACTAATTAGGGATCAATATTTCATATTAACTCATTGAGTGGCAAATGGTATAAAATCACTTACGACCAACCAACCAAACACTTATTGAGAGTGAAAAATAAATGTTATATTTTACAAATATATTTCCGACGCCAACTCCAACTTCAACCAAATTGACTCCTCGAACTCCAAATGTATCTTTACATCCTGATATCAACATACTTTCTAGATAGACTTGTCTTTTTAACAAATTTACCAGTCGCTAATGAATGACATAGCCTGTTGACAGATTGGTTAAGTTGTCAGTTGTCAAAAGTGATGGTCTTACGGTAGTCTTACCTCACTGAGTTGAGGGTATATCTGTCGCTGACGTAATTCCAAATACAGTAGTCTCCGCTTATTATCCCGCCTGATATTATCCGTTTCCGGTTTAAATCCCTGCTTTTCTATGGTACGCCTTTTTCTTTTATAAAAATGACCTTTATTAGCCCAGTCTGATAGCAAAACGGTAGTTATCCCGGTTTTTTAACTAGAATCTGATCGGAAAACCCGCAAAAACCTGCGATGATTCCATCTGACAAATCAAGTTGTCTCATGTATCCTGTTATGTTTACACTTCCACTCAAGATGCCATTAAACCCACCGCAAACACGCCCTATAAACACATATTCCCTTGTTTTGCCTCAGCATGTTGTCGTGAATTCTTTTTTCGCATATATTTCTGACATACTTTGCCTTTCCTTTATTATCCCCGTCCGGTTTTAACCCCGGTACCTAGCTAAGGGGAAATAACCGGAGACTACTATATAACTAAGTATATTTACACACATTTCACTACACGTCCATAAGTAAGAAAACTAAACATACAACTATTCAGGTGCCGGTATCTTATTAATCACATTGTATTAGCGTTTTATAGCGACAGCATGTGTTGGACATATAGATTCAGTAGATACCATGTCTGCCTGAGATGTAACCGTCCTTGAGTTCTAATCTTAGCCGCAATGCAACCGTTTTAAGTTCTATTCTAAGCCGGTGTACCTTTTTTAATGACTCACACATTGACAAGGACGTCGACAAAAGAGTGATCCACGCGACACCGTGATATATTATTAGTGTGATTATTGAGACAGGACATGCATTTATAAAATAGGATTGGTGCATATTTGTGGTTTGATGCTTTTGTTCTCTGTAGGTAATTCCACACCATGGACCATAAAACTGAAGTGTTGCACACTGTCTTCTGTTTGATCATTCTTCAATCCCTTCTAGTCGGCTAAATTACTCAGAACTTAGATGACATGTTCTTTACCCTACACATCGGCAACACACTTTAATAATTGTCTTGTCCAATCCTCGGACTGTGTAAATGTGTTGTTCTGATGGAATCATGTCGAACACAACATCGTGTCTGTGTATACGTCTGTTTAATTGTAAGAAAACTGAGTCAGTGTAAGTTTTTTCATTTATTACGTCATATAATTATACTATTACCATTACTACTATTGTTATATACCTGAAAGGATTCTCTCCCCTTTTAAGGATATATCTCAATGTTTCATGTTTCAAAAGTTGAACATTTTATTTTTGGCCGCCTCTTTTAAATCAATATCTTCGAAGAAAGTCGGATTGAATAATATTATAACTTGTCCAGGTCAAAGTGTAATATGTGTTTTTGTCTAGGCAAACTTTACATAATGAATGGTTTTTACATGATTGCCCTTTCTTACTTATTTGTTTAGGGAAAAAGTTTAAAAAAACATGTTTTTTTATCAGTTGAACAACTATAGTAGTATGTCAGTTGGTTCCCAACGTATAACTCATCACTCCATACAAGAAGTAGGACACTTGTTTCATTCACAGACCTACTTATCATACCTATGAATGTTGATTACATGCCACTATTGGCTACTAACGGAGAAAATACAGATACGGATCTAAGTAGGTCAACTAGTAGATTGTAACACCTGTCTATTGTAAAGATTTGAATTTGAAACCACTCAGCAGCATTTGATATACTGGTGACAAGTGTGGAGTAAATTATGTATGAGACATATTTCACCTGAGACTGGGAGAGGGGTTGTTTGGATTGTTAAAAGATGAATATTAATGAACTATTTTTACAATTTCAAAACCAAAGATGCGGGTCCCAGTAATTTAAGTGAAAAATATATGATTCAAGGTATGATTCATACTGATATCTAAGATTAAGAAATTAAAGTGACCCTTGAAACGATGGTAATGTTGGTGCTCAGTGAACACCTAGTGGTAGAGAATTGAATTCCAAAGTCTGATAGTTAACTCTGTTAGTGTTTGTAGTTATCAGTACTTGACAATGGAGTATAAAAGTTAATGGAATGTCTTGTATGTTCACAGGAGTTCCTGTCACAGTCTGACCAGTCTTATCTTGGACCCAGGAAGCCAGGAATGTGTCAGTGTGGACAGTGGTCACGATGGACGGACACAGACTGGACCCTCACCCCTTGTCTTCGAGGCCAATCACTTCAGTACTACACCTCGCCATACTCAGGTCTGTGTATGTTTCAATGTGTATTTGGTCTGGTATATGAATTTGTGTCTGTGTGTGTCTTGGTATATATGTTTATGTATGTGTATTTATATATTAATATGTGTCTGTGTATTATATGTATTTGTTTGTATATGTTGTGCTAATGTCTATAATTGTGAAGGTGACCAGAGCTAATGATAGATGCAGCCTCACTCTTCAATGCACATTTGTCTTACCTTGTAGAGAAGCATTCAAGCTATCTTACAAATGATCAAATCTTATCACTCTGTTAAGATTGTAAGCTGTCTCACATAATTCACTATTCAGTGTAAAACCCATGTTCCCTCAATATAGGAGATTTAACCCTTTACCTTTCAATCCAAACAGGAAGCTGCCACTTCAACTGCATCTCTTTATTTTTACTTTAATTAAAAATAGTAACCTTAAAACTAAGAATCTTTTAAAGAAAACAAGCTGTGAAAGCAATTTAAACTAATAACAATTCAATCCTTACTTGAAGCTGCTGTCAATATACGAGTTACTTACTTTTACTAACATGAAACCTAGTAAAGTATTAAGATACTGAGATTTTTTTGATTGTTAAAAAACACCTTCCCCTCATTTCTGATCTCCTTTCTCCACAGGGTACTACCTCCTCAGAGATGCATGTCAACTCTTTGTCTCGTATTGAGGAAATAAGATCAATTGGTGTAGAAGAACGTCTTGGTAAAACTACATCAATCTGGCTTCTTGAGGATGTGAGCCGTCTAGGCGCCTCTCATCTATTGAAAGACAGAGACACAGGGGTAAGTGTGAGGTCTACACATCCAAAGACATAACTGTTTCATAGTATTACTCAAGTCTTGTGTGTCTTAAGAGTTATAACCTTCTTAGTGTAAGGTGTGGTGTATCCTGATGTTATTCTCAGCAAACCATGAAGAATGATCGTATAGTAGTGACTGCTTTACAAAGACTCACGTTAAAACACTCATCACCATACTGCTTCAAGAGATACTTTGTTTTATACTGCTAGAGTGTCATTAAGAAACAAATGACATAAGCCAATATTTTGACAAAATAAGACATATTACTTTTCCTTTTAAATTTTATCACCAAATATTTTGATTATTTCTAAGTATAGAGGAACATATTATTGGCACTTGATAATTTATCATGTCAGCTCTAAAAGAAAAATTTGTGATTGAAGGTCCACTATATTTGATTAATGAGAGCTGTTGACCATTTTGTTTTGTTCAGTTGAAGGCCTGGGTGAAAGCACTGATTTCCTGGTTATGAACCTATTTTGGTTATGCCATTCTCTATGGATACACAATTTTGTCTAAAACAGATATTGTGAATATGCCTTAAACTATATAGAAATAGGTCTACCACACAAATGTTTCTACTTATTGTATTTTCTGATTAATTAATTTGATTGTTTTATTCCTTATTTTTCTATCATCAATCTACTTCATATCTCAACTCTTTTATTTATTTTTAGAGTTTCATTGTACGCAAGTCTAGTCAAAACACATTGGCATTGAGTGTCCGAGCTCGTCCATGTTGTCAACCATGTGTTGACCATTATCTTATTGAGAGGACTAATGTTGGCTTCCGTCTGCAAGGGTCAACTCATTGGTTTCCCTCTGTGCCTGGTGTCATAGCACATTATGTGAATAAACAGTGAGTACTTTTTTATATTGTCAATAATTTTATGTCTATACCTTTAAATTTCTGTCATCTTCCCAAAAAGGTGTGCATTTTTTAATTCTACAAAGTCTGGACCAAATATTTAACATTGTTTCTCTGACTTCAGATAAAATAAAAGCTTTTTGAGGTCATATTATGACTTGTGCAAAATGTCTGACTAGTAAGACAATTTTTCCTAAGCCAAAGGTTAGTCAGATCCTCTATCCCTAAGCCCTTTTACAGCCCAGGTCCCCAGTTATACAACTGGATGTACAGGAGGGCGGCAGATAAAGCTTAGGGAGTCTAAGGCTTATTAAGAACCATGTTTTCCCATTGTAAACAGTGTAGTGATCCCCAATACTGTTTTTGGCCATGCTTCTTAAACAGCAAAATAATATTTATCATTCTAGTGTGATTTTAACTTGGACCTTACGCATGGTAATCGAATACACTAACCACTATGCTACATCATCTACTGCATATGAGTATGATTATATCTACTTTAGAAATCGTTCAGCAAATTGAAAGAAAATGTTAAGAAATTTTAACTTTTGGTATTAATCAGCCTGTCAACTATTTCAAGTATGTAGAATTAGGCCTAGAATGATGCAGACAAGAAGATATGAACATTCTTGACCTATTTTTAGTCACATCAGTCAAACTTTGACCTGCTTCTGTAGGCTGGCAAAATTGAATTTAAATGATGACTGATATGTCACTGTTGATCAGTTTAGTTAACCAAACAACAGACTGTCCAGAACTCCTGACCTCTTTATTTGTCTCTTCTTTTCACTTAAAACAGATACATGATCTGTTCACTGGTTTGGTACAGTTTATACCAGTTCTTTATTGACAAAATCAACATAGATATCAGAAAAGTGGACTTTGTTTGTTTTCCAAACAAAAAAATACAGATTGGTCCAGCAAACAAATGACAGCTGACATGTAGACCACATTTAGTAATTGTATCAATCAATAAGTCATATGTCAGTCACACCACCATAATAATAAAACAAAAGGTGTTTATTTTAAGACACATAAACAGTTTAATAAACAGCACTCTTTATCTTACATAATCCTGATAGTGTGGGTTCAAAGTCTGGATTTTTACAAAATTATCAAATTTTTTCTATTTCAAAAATTTAGTCATGTTTTGTTAAGTCTTAACAAATATTCTATATAAATATATAAAAATGAATTGTTACAATATAAATTATTTGATAGCCTAGAAAACTTTGATCAGACACAAATGTTTTGGAACCAATGTAACAGAATCATGGAGGTTAACAAAATTAACAAACTAGAATTATAAATGACAGATTTTGTGAGTTTAATTTTTGATTTCTTATGAAGTCAAAAATATGCCCAATAACTTCGCTGCAGCAAATATACATCAGTTATTTGACCCAGATTTTAGATTGATAAAAACAACAAAAAAGACAAACAGCTAAAGCCCATGAGCTGCAAGATCGATAACAATCTGACCCTGAGATAATGACATCACGTCATTGATAACACTAGTCTTGTCATCTCGGCCGTCATAAGAGTTATCCTTAACGACATTCATTGATAAAAAAGAAACCACAGATTGATAGAAAGGTTCTTAGGTCTCCACCCTCCACCTGTATTTCACTTTTCTTCAAACCATGGATAATTCTAAAATTCATTATTATCATCGTTTTAAGTCATAGGTCCATAAATTATGGGTCAGACTTGCAGTGAAATGGCAGCTATCCACAGATCACGGTCCAGCATGAGTGAATCGGATAATTCTAAAATAAATTCTCAAATTGTGAAACTGTGCAAATTTGGTATTGAATCAAGTGTTTTTATAGCACTGCTACCTTCTAGGTTGGTAGTTCTTCAGATTTGATGCTATAATGAATTTCTTTTAGAATTTGGAACTATCATAGAGTCTTATGTTTAATATTTGAAGTCTGTGTATCGAGAAGGATCCAACGACCATGATGTATCTTATTGTTTAACAGATACAATTTTTGGCTGCATGCATTAATCTGATACAGTTTAGTCTCTCATCTTTGCTTCTGTAAATAAAAAAATTATCTTATGCGAGCTTATTTTCTGAGAACATTTTATCTATATTAAAATTGTCTTGAACAATACGTAAATTCTTGATTCCGTATGGTAAGGATAATTTTAGGGATATAATATAATATTATACTGCTGAGCTTCCTAACTTTCTCGAAGGTAAATGGATTAAAATCATTATAATTATAATATAATAGGTTTTTATTTAGTTGAGTTTACAACTTGTCCCTGAACTGAACCACGCTTCAGATTTTCATTGGAGTATGGCTGGTTCATGATGCTCACGTAAGCCCTGAATTTATAAATCATCATCAATTTGGTTCTGTTATCCATACAAAAATCTGAACTTCGGCCTAGTCCCTCTTTACGTCTGCTCTTGAGACCTGTTGACACATCTGTCAAATAAAAAATCACGTGACCAAAGATAACAAGTGTTGATCTGTTGTCAGCATCATGTTAATACCTTATTTGATTGGCTGCATGGATTGTTCATCATTACATTACCCCTATGCTTAATTAAGGGCAAGGAATTGTGCTCGTACAGTCTATCATTGATATTTTGTTCAAACTTGTTAAACTTCTTTATAAGGATGGCATTTTTGATTTATATTGCTTACAGGTAAGGTAGGATCTGTTGATGATTAGTAATAATGTTAAAGTTAATTAAAAACAAATAAATAAACAAACAGATATATTTATTAAATTAAAAGTTAATGAAGGCAATAATTAATTGAACCTAAAAAAAAGTTATGAGTTATATATATTAAATTTTTCTAAAAGTCCCAGAAGGGTTGTATTTGCATAGCCCAGAGAGCCTCAAACGGCGTACCGCCAGTATAGATATAATTGTTGGTACAAAACTGACCTCATGTCAGTTTTGTACCAAAAATTATAGTTATATTTATTAAGATTATATAGCTAAAAATATAAAAGTAAATCAGCTGTTTGCATGAAAACTGCTCTATCAAAGTCAAATAAAAAGTATGTTAATTAATTTTGTTTGATTTTTTATTTATGTTATGCTAATTTCTAATTAATCATCTTACTTCCTGACAACTTTGGTTCTTATAGGTGCAAAATTGGCAACTTTATAAACATTTTTTGGACACCTGGTACACAAAATATATAGGTTATGCATAAAAAATGTTAATATATGTACATAACTTCTGTTCAAATAACAGAAGTACATAATTGATAGTAGGTGCACATTGGGCTTCAACTAAATTTAAAGTGTCCTCTGTTTGTCTTCATCCTTGGTGTTAAGCACAGGTTTAAAGTCTCTTACAAACAAATCATCTCAAAGCAATCCTCACCCTTAGCAGTAGATGCTAACATTTTGACATTTTCCATTATCACAAGCTTTTTATAATAATCTGCAAAATGTGTTTTCACTAGCCAAGCTGAGCCAAGCTTTGTTTTTGTGTTTAATTATAGTAATTTTTTTCAAACTACTTCTGTTTTTAACAATGTATGTTTTATCAGTGTAGGACACAAGAAAGCAGAGTCCACAAAGCTTTGTGTATTTTATTGATTTTGTCTCAATTATACTCCCATTAGCTTATTATGTTCATACATGGTCCAATATTATTATTATTAAAGGGACTCTAAAGAACTCAGATGTAAATGGATACCTGACAATGCATGGAAAGCTTACACATTTATTGTCATATTGTTAAAGGGTCAGATTTCTATTATTCTTGATCATCATTCAATGTTTCACATTCTCATCATAACTTTGTTTCAATACTTTCAGAGATGAAATCCCATATCGTCTGAAGCTCCCTGGTGCTATACTCACGTCTCATACTACCCGGGAACTGGCTTCTTTAAATATGCTTGGTCAAGGTTAGATTTATATATTTTTTTAATTTCTTACACATATTTCATTTTTTAAACTCTGAAAAATTGTGGATGCATGGTGGCCTCTGGTTACATCCCCGTCATGCATCTGAGAAGGCCTAGATTTGAATCAGTCCATTGACGCAAGTTTGCTGCCAGTCTCCACTGGCTTGGTACTTGGTCATGACGCACATGAAGGTTTAGCCTTTCATATTCTTGTGTTGCACGGGGCACAAAACACAACCAACAAACAAACTGACCAATTTAATATTAGTCTGAAGCAGTTGACAACCAAATTGTCTCAGCAATTGAACTGGAACAGTCTTGAAAATTTTGTTTAGAAGATAAGTAGGAAAATAATCATTGTTTTCTTGAAATGATAATGTTTACCTTTCATATTTGCCTTTGGGAAACATCTTGGCTTTGTTTAAGTGAGGACCCAGGTTTGAATCCAACCTGTGACTGTATGTTTGCTGCTACTTTCCACTGGCTGAGTTCTTGGTTCTAATGTAGGACCCGTCTTTCATATAACCTTCTTATGTTGTGGAGATGTTAAAAAACTTATAATCAAACCAAAAATCAAGCTTTCATGTTAATCATTTAATCCTGTGTTAATGCTGCAGCATTCATGACTCCGCCTTTATTGTATCAACAAATTCAAAAAAATGTTCACATTGTTACATCGGAACCCCATAGGAACTAAAGTTTCATATGGATTTTGGCAATAGTTTAAGAATAAGTTGTTAATAGTTTTCACTTGAAATACTAATGCCTGCCACTATAAATAATTTGTATATCATAGTCGTCTTAAACTTATGTTTTTCAATCTTTACAACAAATTACAATGTCTGACATAATTATATCCTAAGAAAAATTAAACTTTTGTTTAGCCTTTTCAAATCTCTCTTTAAATGTGTTAAACTTAGTTGGAAATAGTAATGAATTAATTATCTCAACTTTCTTTTACAATTAAATGCTTTGAAATATATTTTAATTTACCCCCTGCATTTCATTGTGTGAAGAATGTACTGAATTAAAAACATACTTGGCATTATGATAGGCACCTTGAATAACCAGAAGTTGATTTAGATATCTTAAAAAAGACATAGAAGGGGGGGGGGGGGATTTTGATAGGCAAATGATCAATAAAACATTCATACCTGTACTTCTATTTGTCAAGATAAGAAAATTTAATAAAAGACCTTTCTCTTTTTTGCTTTCAGATTTTTGGACAAGTCCAATTTCTCGTAAATCCCCATCACCCCAGCCTAGATTTGGTCATCTGCATAAATCAACCAGTGAGCCTATCAACATCCAGCATCCTCATCCTAGATCACAAGATAACACAAAGTCAGGCTCAGACTTCTCCCAATTCATGCACGGCCAACCTGGGCCGGTGGATACTCTACAAAAGCGAACAGTTAAGATTGCCCAGGAAAAGCTCAACTCAACTCTTCCTTCACACTCTACTGGGCAGAAGAGCTCCTCAACGATTAGAGACCCCAACCATACCTTCCCTTTTCAATCAAGCATGAGTCCATTTCCAACTGCTCAACATCCTTCTAACGTTGACAGAAGCAACAGTCAAAACTCATGGATACTTGCATCCAGCCCTAGCTGTTCTCATCCACAGCAAATCCACAGAGAAGAACATGGTAACGATGACATCTACAGTGCCAGACCTAGCAACATCCGTGCTGAGGAGAGAGCACGACCGTCTTCTGCTGTCTGCACTCCTGGTGTGAAAAACAATAAGTCCAATTTATACTTCACAACAAATATAGACTTGATGGAGGTCAATGACAGTAAATATTTCCGTTCAAACCTTAGTGATAAGCTCAGTGATTACGAAGACATTTGGCACACTCCTGCTTCAGAGATGGATCCTAGAACTTTGCTGGAGGTTAGGAGCAATTGTGGTAGAGATAGCAGGATTTTTGAAAACATGGTCACAACTCAGAAAAATGTCAGTAGGATCAAAACAAGCACTGTAGTTAACACATCAGCATCATCAAGTGTTGATCCTGTAACATTCATGACTCCTCCTTCAGGGGTATCTGCTCCTTCAGGGTTATCTGCTCTAGAACAAGCACGGCTCATTGCAGGCTTTAGCAGTGATGATGACTCCTCTCCTTTGCCTGTGGCCCATGTTAAAGGCATCCAGCGGATGGAGAACTTATTTGAGGATGAAACTTCAGCTTCAAACTTGAACGCTCAGGGTTCTACTCAGCCGGAAAGGGTGGTCAGTGAGAAGTATGTTGGAAATATTCAAATTCCTAATGGAAAATCTCAGCACATCACTTTTGTCACCTCACATTCAGTCAACATCAACACCCCTGTGTCAGAAGAGCCTAGTCCTTTACACCCAGTGGTGTCCAGCAGTGTGGTCGGTAATACAACATCCACTCAGTTGTCCAACTGTGTCTTCACCACCACTATGTCTGTTGTTATGTCAGATAGTGGCTCTGGTGAGCGAGGCAACACAACACCAAAGCAGTCCATTGATGACTCTGGAATTGATGACACTAAACCTGAAGAAAAAGTATTGAGAAAGAAAAATCCACCCCTCAGTGTATTAGGAAGACTCTCTCGCATAAAATCCTCTTCTGATACTTCAATAGCCACCTTGTCCAGTCCACTGTACTTTGAACCTGTTGATACTGTACGTTTGCGAGACAAACATGGTAAAGCGATGCATGTCAAAGTACGCAGACGTTCAGCACCGCCACCCTCAGAATCCATGAATGCCAAACAAAAGATTTCTCAGATGCCGCAGTTAGAGACAATTATTTCTCCTGATCAACCAAACCAGTCAGATGCCAAATTCACCTTTGATAACATGCAGACATCATTGCCAGTTACTAGAAGTACCAGCTTGAGAACTGCACAGGAAAAACCTGAACTCCAAAGAAAATCAAGCTGGAAGGATAATTTTCGTAGACTTAAACTTGGTACTAAAGCATTAACACAAAAACTTAATCCGGCAGCAGAACTTAGCCATAAGAAACATTTGAGTCAATTTGGTCTGAACCCTTCTCTCTTTGTTGAAGATACTCCAGCTGTATCAGTTCCTGACAGCTCTGTCCTTATCCCTAAGTCTCCTGGTAAATTTCCAGTTAGTGAGGATAGAATGTTCAACTTTTCTGAGAATTCCACTGTGCAGGACCTGATAGCCTGTGAACATCCTGAATTGTCTGTAAGACCCATCCCAGTGCGACATCTTGTACAAAGTCCCACAGCTCCGCCATCTGAGTATGACAACATGCAAATCTATAGGCATTCATCACAAGTTAGTGAGGGTACGGTCTACTCTCCTCCATGGGAGTCAGGAAAAGTCAATCAGTTGATTAGACTAACTCCAATTCCATCACCAGTGCTGCCTCCAGCTATGAATCTTGACGAAAGAATGCGTCACTGGCAAGAAGCCAACACCCATTACCATGAAGGGATTGTGACATATGATCCTTCTAATAAGGGAATTACTCAGTCTCCCAAACCAGCCTTGGGCAAAATGGGCCCCAGATCTCCTAGAAAGATTCCGCCTCAAAGACATCCAGGAGTATTATCAGCATCGAAAAATCAAAGTCAAAACTTTCAAATTGCAACCAGCATTAGCAATAGTAGAAACAATATGAACAATACTCATCACAACAAGATGAAGCCAGATCAGGAAAGGTTGTCTTCAAAATGTCCTGATGTAGTAATTTGCAACAGTGTTGCTGACCCCAAATCACCCTTGCCCTACAACCCTTCTGAACATCCAGGTTACAGGATTCCTGTAATTATTCCAGTAGGGTCAAGGTCAAACGCTGGCAAGATCAAAGGACCAGGAGCAAAGATCAAAGAATACATCGTCAACCTTTCATCAAACACTCACACTACATTTGGCAGCACAATTGAAAACTTTATTAAATGCACTCTGCAGAGCAAAGAGACAACCCCTCAGCATGTAATGAGTAATGTCCGACAGTTTATGACTGGTATAAAGAACTATTTAGTGAAGCATGGCGAGGGAGATTTAGAAGATATCATTGAGCGAGAACGAACCAAGCTGAAAGTCAATGAAATCCTCAACATAGATTTGATTTTAGAACAATCTCTTCATATATGTGTACTTAGTCCTCTGATGCCCCACCTGTATAAGATATTTGTAGACACCTATAGTCGAAATGGATCCCTACAAGAGCTTTCAGACAATATCAAATGTGCAAGATTAAAATCTGCTCAGGAGATCGGTGTTAAGCCAGGACTACAGCTGCCCAGTGGTCAAGACTTGGAACAAATCAAACAACAGCTCACTGAGATGCAGAATGCTTACTCTCCTCTGGAGAAGCTTCACTATCTGCTGCAAGCCACCTCCACCATCTATCGCTGTGTCCAAGGCAAAGTCCATCAGCTTCCAAGTCGTGGTCCGTCATCTCTTGGTGCTGATGACTTCCTTCCTGTCCTCATCTACGTGATAGTCCACTGTGGTCTGGTTGCTGCTGAGATTGAGGCAGACTTCATGTGGGGATTGCTCCAGCCGTCTCTCCTAACAGGTGAAGGTGGTTATTATCTTACCACTCTGTCCAGTGCCGTACTAGTCTTGAAAAACTTTGCATCAACTCATCAGACCAATACCCTGATAGAAGGCTCACTTCCAACCATTTCAGACATGCAAGGATTTCTGAAGATAGCCATTCCAGATGAGGTTCATGGCAACATTCTGTGGAAGACCCTCCCCGTTAGGCCTAATATGAACACTAGAAATGTATGTGCTCTGATAGCTCACAAGTTTAAAGTGACAAACCCACAAGACTACGGCTTGGTTCTACTTTGTGATGGAGTTGAGAGTCAGCTCAATGAACAAGACTGTCCGCAAATTGTCAAACAGGACCAGAAATTGGTTCACAAAGATTGCTACTTTGCATTCAAGCGTTTGGATGCTAATATTGCCTGGCCTCAACACACTCAACAAGATGACACATGAGGTTCAGGCTTCTAGTTAAGTCCAAATCTATTATTCCAGCTAACACTGCTGATGTGATCAAATCTGCCTCATTGTCTGTAGCAAGCAAGAGGCAACTTCTGTATAAACAAATGCTCTCAATCAAAATCTGTGATGAAGACAGAGTCAAAGTTCAACTTATCAATGGTAAAATGACAACATCTTATTGACCTAATTATCAAGGACCTAGCTGCCATAAGATATCTTACTTCTAGTCTTTCCATTGAGCTTTTGCTTGTTTAAGTCAGAAGATTGTATGGAAGTATGTGCCCAGTGAGCTTCTGTTAAAGTATCATAGTCGTATAGAAGGTATATTTCTAGTTGGGATTGTACACTTGTTGATTTAAAACTTTTAATTTGCCAACCATTGACCATATCAGTGTAAATAAACAATATGTTTGTAGAATGGTTGGTATAAGAAAAAGATTCATTTAACGGCAAGCTTTTGACCAAGTGATAAATCAGCCCCACCTCCACAACTATTAATCCAAAGATTTTTGATACATAATGTTATAATGTTACATTTCTTTTACTAGTAATCAGAACTGTAAATGTTAAGTCAATGAGCTATGTTTCTCGTGTAGGAATTCAGAATACATTTGTGTGTAGGAATTCAGAATACATTTGTATCCGTGATGTTTTTCTGACAGTAAATAGGCAGAGAAGGAAATGAACTCTGTGACGTCACAATACATTTCATCAGAGGAAGACAATACAATGGAAAGGTTACCCATTGTCTCATTCAGGCAATTTTTAATAACAAAGTTCAGGAAAAATAAAATGATATGCAAGCATTTTTTTTAGATCCCTTGACAGTTCTGAGTAATGCATATAATAGCATACAGTTAACTGTATTTGCCATTTATAAACACATCGCAAGTCCCTACATGACGTTAACATCATTTAAGGATAGATTAACAATATCAAAATGAGTGTCACTCTCAGGAAAGTTTGATGTGAATAGGTCAGTCTGTAAATGTCTGTGTTTTGAGATAAAGTGAGCGACTCTACTACATTTGTTTTAACATTCTGTATGAAAAATTAATATCAACAGACTAACTGCATTTGTTAAAGATGCCACACTGTCTCTAAGTAACTTCTGCAAACCTATGACAGGGAGTTCTAAATTAGAGTATGATAAGTCTGATCTCAGTGTCTTTATTATTCAATAAAACAATTGATTTTAACAGTTTTTATTCACAGAGTAAGATCAGTGACCATGGAATTATGAATATTGTTAAATGCAATACTTTCACACAATGATTGTCGTTTCTTAGAAAGTTATTTTATATTTTAGTTAAAGAATCTTGTTGTTCCTCTTAGAAATTAGAAACTTTATAGATTTCCCTTAAGTTCATGATTATTTTAGTACAATTCTTTTGTTGCCATGAACTGTCCATGATGGATTCACTCAGTTTGTTCACATATCTGCATATATATTTTTTTTGCGTCTGTGATTATGGCTAGCTTATTGTATTTATTGCCATTGTATGCTTTGATTTGTCCTTGATCAGGGCATGTTTGTTTTGGTTACATTTGTTTTAATCTAATTTATAGCTTTTGTAGCATGTCGACATTAGAAAAGATGTTACTAGCTCTGATTTAATTAGTATTGTGAGTTTTTTCTCGTTTTAATTAACATACTTTATGTGTGTGTTATTATATTCTAGTGCCTTGTTAAGTGTTATTGTTAAGACACTGACATGCAGATATATTGTTTATGTCATGGACAGTGAACACTAGAAAATATGTCTTTGTGGTACCCGGTGCTGACCAGTAAAATGGTTATTACCCAGACACACTTGGTTAGAAACTCTTCTACCTTGTCCTGTCGGAGACAGACAATCAAATGTTGTTGTCATAGACTGTAGAAGTTTAGAATACCAGAGTCCTTTCTTAAGTTTGATAGTAGCCACCATTTGGACAGAGGGAGCATGTTTTTAAACATAAGGATGCATGAAGTAACCTCTGCATAACATTACATTATTGAACTATGAGTACTTGGGATTTCGCCCTTTGACCTAAAAGGATCTACATCATGTGGTGTACCCAAGCGGTCACCCATCTAAGTACTAACCATGACCAACGTTGCTTGGCTTTGGTGATCAGAAGAGAACCAGTATCTTCAACGTGGTATGGCCGTATAAAGTAACCTCTACAAATTCTTTATGATTAACTGTTGATTTTCAAAAAATATTGTGCTATTAAGTAAATGACATTGAAAGAATAAATAACTCATTTTCTATCCTTCTTCAAAAAGTGTGTATATTTTTTTCACTAACAAATTAGAGACCTGGATTTTGAAGTATTGTGTACTTAAATTTCTAACAAACGACGACAGCAGCTTTATATTGATGCATTTATTGATTATTGTATTTTTGATATGTTGTTAATTTTGTATAGATACTGAATATATATGATATACTGTCAATAAAATTTTAACATTGTTTTACACATGATTGCCTTAAGTTTCATGATTAGACAGAGTCTAAAATAAATAGGACATGAAAGTAAAGTGTGGGCAAAGCATGGTTGCCTTATATTGTTGCTTTAAGGAAGACTTATTGGACAAATTGCATCTGATACATTTAGTCGTAAAGTGTATTTGTGATTTTAATTTGGATATTACATATAAAAGATGATCATAATATTACAACATGCCTATACCTCCATCACACTTTCCACTTAAATATCTACTGTTACCATAGCAATCTTACAAGTCACAATGGTCAAACACACAGATTTTATCTGGGTTAAGTGAGAAAATGTGTTTATACTTTTATTTTAGTCAAACTAGTTTAAACATCGGCGCAGGCTTAAGCAGAATTTTCGATGAGAAGGACATATTACTTTTGAGTTGTGCCCAGGAGGCATATTTTCTTCAAATCTTTGTATGATTTCTAACCACCAAGAGAACTTTTATGTGCTCAAGTCCCACACAGAACTAATGTTTTATTGTCCATCTCTGATAGAACTAACTGCTAGATCCTTTCTATCTCCAATGATGAGGTTATTTGCCTTATGCAGTCAGAATTAGCACATAACTCAAGGTTCACTTTTTTTATTTTTGACAAATACAGTTATACTTGCTTAAACTGAACTCTTTGGAAAGCACATTTTTGTCCGGCTTATGAGACTTGGTTTTAAAAAAAGAAACAAAAGTAAAAGAGAGAGAAAACAAGATTCAGCTTGTTGTCCTGATTTAGAGAAAATCTGGCTTAAGTGTATTTAGTTTAAAATCGAGTTTGATTGTACAGTCAAACTAGTTTAAACCGCGCAAGCTTAAGCCGATTCTTTTGTTTAAGCGGAACAAAAGCCTGACTCCTATTTTTCCCTCTTTTAAGGGGTGTAGATAGCTTAGTTGGTTAGAGCGATGCTCTATCATCTTGAACACTGCAGGCTCGAGCTCTAGCCTCAACCATATTTTGTGTTTGAAAACATCCCCCGTCAACCCTGAGGCCAGATGCGAAAACGAGTACCTAACCTCTTTAAGTCAAGCGAAGTAAAGTCGGTGAGGAAAGCAATGACAAACTACCTAAAATGCTGTTGTCTAAAAAGTCGGGACTAACTCCTGATTACCCGAAGCTCAGTAATGAGTATGGGTAACATAACTTTACTTCACTTTTTTATCTTTGTTAAAGAAACATGCTTAAACCGACAGAAAAGACACATGATAATTTTTAAATGTACAAATTATGACCAAATCATGGATTAAATGCGATAGCTTTGGACATACACTGAGCATATGTAATTGTCTTGTAAAACAGTGGTTTTACTTAAACTTCATTTGCTTCATGCTTCCACAAAAATTTGGTTTAAGCAAGTTTGAATGTATTCATTTTAAATTAAAAGTTTCCTCCAATAGCAGGGATATGAACCGCTGACAACTGGTCAATATGGATTAGTAGTTTGACTACCGCATCCCAATGCAACTCAAGTGAAAATCTTACAAAAGATAACATGTGTAATATAACTTCTGCAGCAGAAAAAAGCTGACATCACCATTTTCAGAGCAAGCGCAGGAGTTAAGAAGTCCAGAGGTAAACTTATGAAACTTTCTTACAATTTGGCTCATAAAAAAGTGACTAGATTTCAAATTTGGCACCAAATAAAATGGCAGATTTTCTCTCAAATATGCAAGAAGAAGACTTATTACTGTTCAAGTTCTTCCATAATCAAAGTTGAGTTATATAAACTATACAATAAAAGCACAGGGCAATTGATAGATCAACACATTTTGTAATGAGTAAAATGTTTTATTTGTCAACTTTTTCATAAGAAGTTATAAAAAAGACAATATTCTTAAAATACATATACACAACAATTCAGTACAATGGATCTTTAATAAAAAAATTTTTTTTTTAAATATTTCAGCTTGCCAATTATGAGGAACAAATTACAGAACATGTGATGAAATTGCCCACACATGCACATAACTTTAAGGTATAATTATGTTGGCGTGTATCTAGGAAGGGGGACATGGTGCAATGTACCCCCCATCTGAGGAAAAAATGCTGTGGAATTGCACCATTTACACCAAATGTTGTTGCTGTGATTTGTTCCCCCCCCCCCCCCACCATTAAAAATCCTAGATATGCCTTTGTCGTCATGCAAGGACACGACATGTATGTGACTTGTGAAGTCTGATAGATTAAATTTTGAGATAATGTTCAAGCTTTTTTCATAATATACAAAAACTTTTAAAAATATGAGACAAACTCAGT
>JAUUEB010489598.1:0-10753 GCA_032362205.1 Clione limacina | reverse complement strand
CGATCCAAAATGCTCTAGAATTGCACAATTGTTTACTTATTTTCAAAATTTCGGCCGCTTCACGGCCATTGTTCCCCATTTGTGATACAAATTGCCCTCAATTTTCACCATTTATAACTAATTTCGGCCGTTTCGCGGCCATTGCTTGAATTGTATCCAAAGCTGCCCCCCCCCATTTCAAAATCTTGGCTATGCGCCTTAATATCTCTGTCAACAAAATGTTATCTAAAAACATTTGAGACAATCTTTTAGAAAGTCATTAGAAGAGCCTATGTACAAGATCACAAGCGAATGACATACATGAGAATAATAAAAAACGAACTTAACTCTGTCAAAATTGTAGACGCGCTACCTACTGAGCTACTGTAGATCCCCTGTTATAAAATACGTTGTAAATTTAACTATTCTAATAATATTTTTAATTAATATGAGTTTATGAAGAAACTACGGCAAAAAATTTGTTTTCGCAAAAAATTTCATGAATAACAAAATCATCATGTGATTATAATCTTAAACAAACAGAGTAAAGATATTTTTAATTATAGATGCTTGTAGAGAAAAATGTAAATAAAGGTATAGGAAGAATAATAAGAGATCAGTATCACTGGTTCTAGATATATGTAGAGCTTTGATCGTCGGTAAAAAAAACCTCTCTTCTCCAGATGTATATTAGGAGCTATAAGCATTAATACCATCAAAAGAGAACATGAGTTTGCTACAAATATAACTTTGAGTGATAGAAATAATAAAAGGTTTCAACCTGGCCGCCTACTGGAAAATTGATGTTAATGTGATAAACAACAAACTCGACAAACATCCAGAAGTATAATGCAATCGAATAATACGAATACTGTTATCAAATTGACACTCGATATGGAGTTATAACATAATTTGTTTCAATTAGATAAAACAAAGCTATTTTAGAAATTTTTTGATATTAAACATCAAGATCATATTACGGAAAATTAGTTTTAATCCTAAAAAGATTTTCCTTTACATGATATTTAATACTAATAGGTTGATAATAAGTTCTCATCTGTCTCAGATTGAGACGATATATGTATGAATTTTGTTATTGTTAGTTTATAACAAGGTATCATATTATGTTTTCGCATGATGTAAGAAGATGTATTTACATATAAAACGGATTATTTTTACTTGTTATAATTCCTGCCTCTCTTGCATTTCTTCACTTCAGACACGCCCCCTTGAGTTGACACAAATAACTGACAATTAAATAACTATAATAACTTTCCTCTGACCTAGATCTTCGATTTATTTGATTTCTGATTAATAGGATTAACGTATTTGCACTTATAAATCAATTTATTCTAGATTATTCCGATTTATGCGATTATTTTTGTCCCATCGATTTGACCGTATATCGACCAGATTGAAAACGGGTAAAATCGACAAACTACTTCAAAAACAGACTTTCAGATAACGATCTCAAGAACAACCCACTATAAACTCTCACTATATTGTAATTTTATTTTATTAAAAACCGTTTCTCTTAAAATTGAAAGGTATTCATTGATGTTATGATTGGTTATTGTGACATAAATGACTTACGTTTCTCACCTACTCGATCACTTCCGTTACCCAGCTTAGGTTGTATAACATAGTAAAACATTAAATAATATTGTAAAATAATCATAATGCTAAAATGCACAATTTTGCTTTCATTTTTCAAAACATTTCCACAACCTCTAAGTCTAAAATAAACCATTAAGCTTAAATTTTTCAAAATTGTCCACGACCCACCTTGACATAGCTCTTAAATTCACCATTTACCTTAAGTGTTAGAAGGGAGTCAACAGGGATCAACAAATCCCCCAAAAGGTGTGAGATTCTATTTGAACAGCCCCTACGACATCTTTTTATGAATAGTAGCAAGAAAATAAGTATGAAGAAGATAGAAATTGAAGGGAAATATATAAAAAAAAGACCGCTTGTATATGACTTTTACTGCCTCACGAGTTTTGATAAACACAAGAAGATCATGAAGCTTGCCGAGTGATATTTCTTGAGTTATCAGAACGACTGAGGCAAACAAACCATATCAAATTACAAAAGGGGTGTATTCCTTTTATTGCATATCCGAAATACAATTATGATTTACAAAAATAATCAAAACCTACGTTATCAAAACAATAAGCAAACTGACAAACACAAAACTTCGACCATAATGTTTACTATGAACAACAGGTGAAAACGGCGCGCACGTGGTAAGCTCACGTCGTCCCCACAGCGACGTCTCCCAACACAGTCTTATTGTATTGGTTGATTACGATATTTAATTCACAGTAGTTTTTTCTTCTTCACGTCACTAGTTGAAATGTAATTTAAAACAACTACATGAACAAACACGTTTTCAAGGCATTCTCTCTAAACAAGGACGTCAATATTTTAAGCATTCAACATTTAAATACATATAAGATTTTTCCAAAAAAAAAGATTTTTTTTTTAACACAATAAAATACGAAATAAAGAAATAACAAACCCATCTCAATATCACTCAGCGTTGCATAATCAAAGTCACCCCAGTTAGGCACGTCGCCAGGGATTTGAACGAGGTGGACCTTGGCTCAGCACCAACAAAGTGAAAACATATGTACACTTAAAAGAAGCATAGTATTTAGAACAAAATCTATCGATTTTAGTTGCAAAGAAAAATACAGAACAGTAGACCGTAGACAGTTAGCACAAACAAATAAATTATATAAAACCGCATACAAAAACCACATTTTCACACGCTGTCCGTCAGATTTACGTGATGAGTTTAACAATCTTCTTGACAGAGATAAAAACAAATTACTTAAAACTTCTTCTCCTTCTTCTTCTTCTTCTCGTTCGTCAAATTACCTAAAACACCAATCATCACAAGATGATGACTTTCAAAATTTAATGATGTCAGAGGGAATCCTTGGTCGCGTTTGGGGCAACGCATTTGCCTCGTATGCGAGAGGGCTCGTGTTCGAATCTGGTTAGTACCTCCCATTTGCTGCCATTTTCAAATGGACTGCAGTCCTTGGTCGGGGGACATGTGGGATTCATCTGTCATATATTTATCATGTGGTGCCAAATTCGCTAAGCTTTAAGAGCATACGAGGTATATCGAAATTATGTCACTTTGCAAAACCTAACACGAAAATCTCAATACATAAAATGTTATTTTCGTTGATAATCCACCCTCTTCCTAACTTTATCTTGCTCTATGTGAGACAACCTCCTTCCACTTTGTCACCATGTCGTGCTTCATCGGACATCGTTTATCATTCAATAAGCAGACCAAGAAGCACTTAGATAGACAACTTCAGATACTGGACAGGCAAAGAAAAGCACCAGTGTGTATGAATGGCTAACGACCGTCACCTGTGGAGTGTCATTGCACGTCATTCCCTACAGCGGAGATGACACTTCTAGCAGCAGCATATCAGCAGTATACCAGCAGCATACCAGCATCATACCAGCATCATACCAGCATCATACCAACATCATACCAACAACATACCAACATCATACCAGCATCGTTCAATTATGACGCCTTTTACCTTCGGAGTTTCTTTACATTTGCTGTCCTATTTTTTAAAAAGCATCACAAACCAGCGGCCGTTAATCCGTCTATTGTTAAAACATCGAAGATATTACCCAGAAAATCGAACAAAAAACCGTGGGTATCGTGTCACTTTTGTTAAATAAAGATGATCAATTATAAATTTGCAGGTTTTAAACGAATGTATAGTGTAGAACTGGAAAACATACAAGTATTAAAATCTGAAAGTATATGTGGGTCTCCGTTGCCTCTCGGGGTAATATATTGTAAAGCACATTGAGGAATTCGTTGATCTAAGAATGAGCTTTATACAGGCGCGTAGCCAGGATTTTGAAATGGATCTTGGATATTGTCAAAGGAATGGGCGAAAATTTTGAGATTGGTTTAAAATTATGCAAATTTATAGCATTTAAGAGAAGTTATCAAAAAATATTGACAATAGTTATAAATTGTGCAAATCTAGAGTATTTTGTATATCAAATGGGGGGGTCCCCATGCCCCCCCTGCCTGGCTATATACGATCTGCTTTATCATTTATATGGTGTAAAGAAGCAGGCGCGTAGCTAGAATATTGAAATGGGGGGATAACCTTGGATAAAATCTAAACAATGTATTTTTCTCAACTTTTGAAAACAATGTTTATAGAGTTATGGCCTTTGAGTTGTTTGCTATATTATGTTCTTTGAAACTTTTGTCTGATGTTCATGGTTGTACTCTCTACGAGAACTCATTTATCTAGTTATAATATCTTTTGACGAACTCGATAGACACGCATGCGCAGTCTGTGAAGGTGGCTGAAATTGATATGCTCAATCTCTCTCATTCTCATGTGAAAGTCATCGTTATCCGATTATGTCCTACTCTTTGTATTCATTTTTACACCTACAAAGGAAAGTTATACAAGAAAAGAAAGAATTTAGTGATATATCTATATTGTAAGACTGAGTGTTTGTGTCTTTTGCAGGTTAACTCGGCTATTTTAACGGATTTCCACTAAACAGATGTAAGAGTTACAACCGGGATCGAAGCCCAAATATTTTAATAGCAATTTTTTGTAACTGTTTACTATATGTTCTCTATGATTATGATCAGGCAAAGGTCGGCAATTTGTCAACGGATCATTTCTTAATTTTGCAAGGCTGGGTTCATCGTATATTTTTCCAGGCAAAACCTGGCCGTTTTCAACGATTCTTCACCTAGCAGAGAGTCCATTCTAGAGAGTGATTAAAAACCTTTTTATGGAAAACTGGTTAATACGTGATTTTTCTTTGGTTGAATCTCCTCCCCGGGCAAGGCCGGGTTCTTCGTCTAGTATAATATATAAAAACTTTAGTATTTAACTGGAAATTCCCGTGCTTTATTCAATAACAATGAATAAATTTAGATTTTAGATTTAGATTCTTATGCTTTTTAAATGGAGTCCCCACAATTTGTGGTCGTAAATTGGGTTGAACAGGCCCTATTTTTGTCGTGAGCTTCGATAAATACGTGTTTGGGGTATCTTAAGAAACAGAAAAAACACTTAGTATTAGTTATTGTGGGCGGGGGGGGGGGGGTATGACTCGTTCATTTTGTTAAATAATCTTCTATTTTCACGTGTTTTTGTATCATTGGTTTTTGTAAGTCAGCCTCATATAATCTCTTCAAACATGTCATATCTCAATACAAATTTATTGAAACTTAGTATTGCATAGCTAATATGATTTGTTTAAATGTATTCTTGAATGTAGGAGTAGGAGTGTGGTGTTATTTCTGATCGTGCATTCTTAAAGGTCTTATCAAGGTCGTTTTATTGTTTCACTGCAAATAAAGATGTAAGCTGACACTTTCATAACAAATGAGTGTTGTCTTGTTTAACTAATATGAATTTCATCTCTATTCTTGCACGTGGGTGTGTGCTATCATTCCTTATCATTTATTCGAAAAATCGTGTCTAGATGAAATCATAATCAAAATAGAAGCTAAACTATCATAACAACAATGTGTAAATATAGACTAATTACGACTGAGATTACGTTCAGATATGAATGTATCTGTCGATGCATTAAAGAGTGTTTAAAAATGTCAGGATCATTGCGTAGGGAGGAATGACGTCAGTGAAAACCATTCACAACAAAAACAAGAGCAAGGGGGAAAACGAGCAGCAAGCCATTGCATTTAGAGACTGAAGACAGGAAGGACCTTGAAACTCAGAGATTCTTTTATATTAGAAGGTGGATCAAAGAAAGTAATATTATATAATTATGGTTTAGTATACTAACAATAGTATGTATGCGACTGTTTAAGCCAGGTGCGTAGCCAGGGGCATGGGGGAATGCTCCCCCCCCCGATACAAAATGCTCTAGGAATGAACCATTTATAAATCATTAAAAAAAAAAGTCAGCCCATTCGCGGCCTTTGATAAAGCAAAAGACATAGTTTCCCACGCCCCTTTTCAAAACCCTAACTACGCGCTTGGTTAAAGCACTTTCGGTTTAAGCAGATTAACATCATTATATATTGACCTTAACGGTCAAGGCGTGGCTCTCAAATCATTACCGGAAACGACTTTGAAACAAACAAATGATATTCAATTATGGTAAACATTCGGATTATTCGCTTTGTAAATAAGTAAGTAATGAGGAAAAGGAATATGATATCTCCTGATTTATCCAGAGTATATCCCGATACGTGATGCCATTTAAAATATTTATAAACAACTTAGAATAATGACGTCATACGAATGATATATTTAGCAAAATGGTCGAAATTGGATCTGTTGTGGTTTGATAGTATAAACCTATTGCGTCAAAAATAGACATTTACAAACTATGATACTTGATTAATTTTACTATTGTCACTACACCGGAAGCGATTTTCACAAAATAAACACATAGATATTAATTTTCATGGAAAATGAGTATATCCGATACGCTATAATTGAATATAACATTCTCTTTTTGAACATCATGACGTCATTCGAATCATATATCTAGCAAAAACTTTGATATTTTTAATCCGCGGCGGTTTTATAGTCAGTAAATCGCCTAGTAAAGTCAAGTCATCTTTTAAAATTTACATCCGACACCGTGCTTTCATATCCAAAAGGCAAAATATCTATCTTTTTGTTTCGATTTATGCTTTAAATTCTCCTCTGAGAATCATTTTCCTTTTTCATTTCTTTCCCTATTAAACAATAATTGAATCTTCAGACATCTTAACGCTATTTTAATGATATTCTTAATTATGTCATTATAGGACTTCTGCTTCGTGAAGGAAATAACGATAATTATCAATACAAAAATATATTTTTGTTCTTCCCTCGATAGATAATTGTCTTACTTGATGAAAAGTAGGGACAAAAGACCTCAAAACTATAAATAAAATGTTTAAGAAGAGTACAAAATAGGGCTTTTTGTGCAGTTTTTGTCGACTCCGACATAAAGTTGTTCTGTGGGTAGAATCGTTTAAATAGCTTCCACGTAGATCACTTTTTCCTTATCCTTCTTTATTCCTTCGGAAGGTGTAAATATCCTCACCGAGAGGATAACTCCTTTAATGTGAAAGCCCTGGTGCGATATCCGTTGTTATAGCTTACACGCCGCGTAACTGAACAAATATTCACTTTGAAAAAGCAACAGCCATCAGCAGATATTCGGCACAGGTAGTTTCGGGACTTTCATATCTGAAAAGGAAAAGTCCCGAAACTACCTGTGCCGAATATCTGCTGATGGCTGATGCTTTTTTCAAAGTGAATATTTTCCCAGTGCACTTTCTTTATTGTCAAACCAAATTTTCTCTCCCATATTAAGCCAACACTAAGTGAGCCTTCGGACTTCATGATAAACTTGTCGGAGAATTTTCTACCTAAGTCACCAGCACGACTACCTTTAAAAAAGAAGCATTGCGTGCCGACGACAGTGTTATCATTAAACAGACGGCTAATCGCATTCGCTAAAATGTTATAGTCTAGAACCAATCGGCGATATGCTCCCAATTGATCTCTAAATTCTTGGAGTGTTAAAATTCTGTTTTCAAGTATGAATTAGTTGTGTTATGATTCCCTTTCTTATGCACGTAGGCAAAAATAACGTCTCATTTCTGTAAGTAATATCCGAACGATTGGGTCATTCAGTGAGGTAACGGCATTATCAGAGTGTTCCAGCCATTTACTTAATACAGTTGACCAAAATTTACTAGGCACTGTTTTTATTCCTTTGATTTTCTTGGGCACAGTCTTACTATTGAAAACATGTACTCCACCTACCTCCTTGAAGAATTCAGTTGCTAAATTTACCCATGGCTGGTTTTCATTCCTCAATAATTTTTCTGCCCAACAAATCAAAATTGAATCTTGAAATCTTTGAATATTAACCATTGTCAGGCCCCTTCTTTATATTCATTATATAGGACTTTTCTTTTAACCTTTTCAAATGCTTTTTTGTTATTGAATTTATTTTTCCACAAAAGACGGAAGAATATTTTGTTAATCTGATCAAGGACCAATACTATACTTACTCTAGTCAAGTACTAAACAAAATTTGACTACCTTACTCTATTGAGTACTGAAAAAGTCAGTACTCTTCCTATCACTGCAGTTACTGAATAACGATCTTTTGCGAGCGATAATTTCGTGTATTTAGCGAAAAATCGTTTAATTCGCGAAAATGAATCCCTCAAGAAATGTTAATTATTGTAATGTTAAAATTGGGCTTAATATATGAAAACTAACATATTACTTATACAAACACTAAGATAAATTTCAACTCGTGCCTCTATGACAGTTCAAAATTGCTTTCGGCAAATAAAAAACTACCGCTACTTCTCAAGATCCCGAAACAAAGCGTTATTCAGTCATAAACTTATAGAAAGCACAAAAATCAATGATGACACGAGAGTATACTTATACATCACTAAAGACGTATGTCTGGACACGTGCTGTAACAAAACCGTGTATTTTAACTATAAATTAAGCTATACGTCATACAAAAAACTTTCCTTTACTTCAATATCTTAATTATGTGTACACTATTGAAACAATAAGATCTTTTCCGTTATCATCGATACTTTAACAGCATTGTGAAAGTATGATTACTGATATTAATTAGTACCAGGCTCCTTAAATTACCACACCAGTGAAGTGTGACCTTATCGGGTGTCTATTGCGGGTGACTATTTTGCCACTATTTTTATAATAATTGATTGTCACTCGTGTAGGAAGATGACGTTGTCCCCCGATACTGAAAAACCAGTAAATCAAAGTTTTATGTCAAATTGCCACAAAGTAAAAAAACGTGTAATTTAATTTCATTAAACTAACGCTGAGACAACGGACAATCAATTGACGTCATATTTAGTTATTTTGATATTGATATTTAAAATATTTCACTTCAAAAAGATAACTGTGAAACTATGACATTTAAAGAGATTGATATTTTCTCAAAGTATAACAATTGAAATAGCTGACCTTTCCGAAACATATTTGTATTAGGTTTAATAGACACATCCAAAACAAAAAAGTTATACAGCTTCTTAAAGCGTTGAATTTTAAGTGTTTTAAAACGTGAGATTCCACGTTTTTCCACCGAGCACTTTAATTTTTCTGATTACTAAGCCCTTCTAGGATAATGCTAGAAAAAAATAAAACATTGTTTGAGAAATCTGTATAAATATTTTGCGGAATTTTTGTTAATAATTATATATTATTAAAAAAACGATTCTAAGTCTTGAATTCAGTCCCAACCTTTTATAGGACGCTGCTCACATTTCACTGCGTCATGAGTTATTTAAGAAAAGCGTAACCACACTGGACTTTCTACAATATTCTATTCAACAATATAAAAAAATATGAAATGGGTCTGAATAGGATTCGAACAAGAATCATTTGGTTCATATATATCCCTGTTTTTCATTACACGAGCCGATGGCATCATCTTAAGAATAGCCCTATAAAATAAAGTAGATTGAGATGGTCGCCTGCAGTAAACAATACACCGAAACTCTACAGGAAGTAGCGGTTGTAGTAAGAGCAGAAAAGCAGAAATGCTACAAAGACAAGGAACTGGTCTCGCTTTCGGCCGAACGCAGTGATGACCCCTAAAAGCTGAGCATGAATTTTGGATGAGTACCCCGCAACCGGTTAGCAGAGAAATAAAGGCGAAAGGCTAGAAATATTAACGTTACTGGTACAAAACTCACCAGGAATTGGATAATAAATAACTTTCGAGTGGTCATAATAGTCAAGAGAGTTCGGGTCACAGTGCGAAATGTGTGTACCCCTAATTCAGGAATTCTACTCACGAGAAGTCAGACAAAAGAAGAAATTACATTTTATTGATTTTCTTCTCATTCATTGACGGGTTACAAATATCACCATTTAGTGCTATCTATACTTATATTTTCAAATATCATTTACAGTGGTACATAAAAACACATCCTCATAAAATTAGGGGTACACACGTATGGCGTAATTCTTGAGGGGCAATGTAAGCTTTGCTATTTGATTCCGTTATTAAAACGTTACATATTTGGTATGAACCTTGTAGCGAAAAAAGTATATGTAACATTCGTATAAATACCCGTGGTTACCCCTGACGACTTGACAAAAGTTAAGATAGCTTCTTTTGAATGACGTCATACGTTGGTTTAGTTTGTTAATTTTAATCCGTCGTGGATAAAAAATGCACCCCTACCTTGTTTAGATGCTACTTAAACAGTTTGAAACAGATCTATCAAGGGAACATTTTAAGCTCAAGAAATGATTAGAAAAACGTTAAAAATGCGATCTCCCCTTTTATCTGCTTTCTCATGAGTGAAATAATTGGAAGAGGCGTGTGAATATTTCTTGCTGTGACCCGGACTCTTAACTATAAATCATATCAGAAAATCATTTAATCAAGAAAGTTAAACTTTAATGTCAGGCGTCCAATGTGCATGACCTCTTTTCGTACCAAATATAGGTTGTTTTGACGTTCTATAGAAAATGATAAATGTCTTATCTAATTGAGAATTGAATAACCTTTCCATCGTTACCTTTTTTGTTGTGCTTGAAATCAATTGAACATCACGACAACCTTTCTAATCGTGTTGTTATAAATCTGGCGCTAAATATAGTTAAGACATTTTATATTATCTTGCCTTTGTTATCTATAACAATATACACTGAATTGTATGCTTGCTTGCTTGCTTTCTTGCTTACTTTCTTGCACTTCTCTAATC